>JANAVB010018797.1:6115866-6140753 GCA_029216955.1 Iris pallida
CTCATCTGAGTGGTTGTACTATCGGTTTCACCAGCAAAGGACCTCAGCCAAGTGCACTTTCTAATTGCTTTTTGATTCACAGTAGTTTGTACATTTTATGTTTATACATGTGTCTTGCTGCTTGTTGACACGCTCATCACACGGAGATTAGTATCATGGATTTATTATACATTCTTGACTGTCATTTTCATGATTAACATGCTTGCGACCCAATTCCATGAGTACTAGTTGGACGGGAAAATATCTTAGTAGACATGTGAACTATCCCTTACCAATCCCAATTTGTCTAATCTTGACTGATAGCAGCTGCACACGACACGTGCAGGGTGCCGTATTTACCCCTTAGCCGTTCACATGTCGAAAAGGATATTTCAAACCACATAGATAGTTGTCTTTTATTTATTTCCTTGTTTTCTTTACCGCTTGCCATGACATCAGTTACTTTTTAGTTTTTATCTCACATATGTTATTTTCATGTCTTGTGAATTCTATTATGTTTTCGCATTGCCGTCGGTTTGTGTGCTTGTTCCATTCCTGACTGGAAATCAACATTTTTCAGGTTAGCTGTGGCTTCTATTAGCATTGGGAGATACGGGTGTACTTGCAGGCCAAAACCTATACCTTAGATAGATGTTGTAACAATTTCAAATATGTATAAGAATTTTGTATTTTCTTCAAATATAAATGTTGTAAATGTTGTAATAAATTTAGAAATATGAATGAGCAATAAAGTTATTTTATAATTTTGAGCATCTTGGCCGTGACAGCGTTCAACCGCCGACTCTGCGACGTAGGCTGGCTTGGACACGTCTCGTATCCGAAAAAGTGGGTGCGGGTCATGACAAGTTTTTGTGGTGGCCCATGCAGGTCAATTTTTGCAAAAGATTGCGAACTCGTGGTAGTACCTCTGTCAGTCGTACTACTGCGAGCCTGCGACTAGGAAATGCTCATTCACAATTAGGATTAAAACGATTTAGGAGGATAACTAGGATAAGAGTCCCTTATTAATTGACCGTTTGGTAGTTAAGGTTGTCAGATAGGCCATGCAATTTAGATAAATAATTATTAAATTTAGATAGCTTGCCAGATCTCTAAAGATACACTATTACTTTTGATATGACAATATGATCCAACATGGGTATACTACTTAGTTGGTAAGTTAGGCTTTCTTAGAATTAAGGCTTTAATCTTGATAAACTGTTCAATTTTCTTTTACTCTATTAGATATAAACCTTATATCATAAGTTAGAATTGCATATTTAAAATCCTATTTTGTCGTAAGGAATTAGTTTATAATTTCTGATTTTGTTATTCATATACGAATCTCGAGGTAGACTGATTCAAAGTTTCCCTCAACCATTTAAAGTACATATGAGATAAAGATTAGGATGTTCTTACTTCTCTTGTCTTCAGTTATTTCCTCCCCGACCAATCTTTTACTTTAAGGATTGAGACTTATAGGCAGATGTTACGCTTTCTATCATAGGCAACTAGTTTGAATCTCTAGCAGCTCCTTGAAGTTCTTAGGAATATAATTGGAGTAATTTTAACGACTACGATGGCCAGCCAGCAGCGCACTGGCGAGACACGACCCATAGAATTGAAATTATTTCAAGAAATCGTAGGTATGGAACATTGCTAAAACTATATCTACGTTGACCTCTTTAGACCTTGTGTCAATATAAGGTAGAGTATCTGATAGCATATCACATTTGAATCACGGAACCAAGGGTTTACCACAGCCAGAGTATACAGGCGAGACATAATTCTCGGTAAAATGACTTCAGATGTGATTACAAGTTTAGGATACTATAGAGAATAGAAAATGCCCTGTATGTCCCATAAGACCTAAAGCCAATACTAGTGAAAGTTCTGTAAGTTGGGTAGCCTGTCTCCCAACCTAGCATTCAGTGGTCCTTGTGATCTATTAACGAGGTAATTGACTGACACTAATAGGTTTACCTAGAATATAGAATTCAGAGGTCCATAACCCATTAGTTGACCAAGGCCTTATGGATAAGAAGATAGTAGGATGACTGTATAAGCAATAACACCAGGTAAGGTTTTGATTCTCTCAAAACTTGAACTACTTGTGCCTCCTTTCAAAAATCTCGCATACTTGTTTTTTGACTATCTTAACTAATGCTGCTATTACAACCTAGTTTTGCAAGCTTACTTTTTTTTATCAAGCTTGATTCAAGACCTATGTTTATTGGGGATGCCTACTAACATATTATCTAATCAGAATCGATGTATTACGGTCTGATCAACCTTAGTGCACTCGATTCGCTCTCTCTTTGATTATCCCACGTGGATTGAGATATCGAGGTATCTAGGATCTCATCCGCGACTGCATTAATAATTTTTCTTGAATTATACATTCGCCTTTGAATCACGTAATTGTATTCAGTGACATTTTCCTTGAACTCTTTGTTGTTTTTGTCTTTCACTGATTTGGAAAGACGAAAGCTCGTAATTGGTAGATAGATACAGAGCATCCCCTATGGCTATGATAGTTGTATACACAAGTGTAGCTACCATCGGCCAGCCACGTGACTAGAACCTTGCCATGAGTTACTCGTTCTCCTCTCGACCCTCAAACTACTATTAGGATCTTCTAGCTATCTGAATTTGAGAATGATTAGGGTTTTACCCTTAGTCAAAATGCCAACCTAGGAGACTATCTATTCTCAAAAAAACCAATTATTGTGAGTCTCTAATTACTTGCTTGAAGCTTGCTTTAACTAGCAACCCTTAAGCCTTTAACCCAACCTTTCCTCGACCAAAGTCCACAGTTTAGACATGAGATGAATAGACAAAGGTAAGGACAATTATTTACCATGACTATGGTAGACACCCATCCCGAGATTGGCTTCCAACAAATATTACCCCAGTTATGTAAATTTTATTGTTAAGACCTAACTAGTATGGGAACACCACAGTTACTAGCTTAGCCAATACCATAGCTTAAATACCCTACCATATTATGACCTACCAGTTATCCATAGCAATACATGATCACTACAGCCCATACCACTAGAACCCTTGTGATAATAGTCTGGCAGGTGTAGGCCTAAAAAATGACAGTCACGCTGAGTTGATCAGGACAGAGTTAAAAGTCACGCTCAGTTGATCAAGACAAATATTTAAAAGTCACGCAAGAGATAGCTCATCATTTGTCAGAAGTATAATTATGACTGACAGCACGACAGTCGAAGAACGTCTCTTCGTATGCCACGTATGCACAGAACTCAAGCGATCACAACCGCCTATTGCATGATTTTCGAAATCTTCTTCAGCAAGACTCAGCCTTTGTCAAGGTGGCGTACCAAAAGAGCTTCTTGTCATTTAATGCGACTGACAAAAGCAATCACTGTCAGAGATTTTGTGTCAGTCGCGGCACGCTAAGTCAAGATAGCTGGCAGTCCCATCTCAAGTCTGCGTGTATTTGTGAAAACATCTCAAGTTTGCGTGGATTCTGAAGTTTTCTTCCTCAAGTCTGCGTGGATTTTGAAGCTTTTTTGCCTCGAGTCTGCGTGGATCCTGAAGCTTCCTGCCCCAAAGTTTGCGTGGATTATGAAGCTTTCTACACTAAGTTTGCGTGGATTTCGTCCTCAACAAGTCTGCGTGGATTTCATCAAATTGGAGTACGTGGCAGCCATGCCACTGATCTCTCGCCTGCGTGTCCTGTAACTTGCACACGACTCATGCACGATTGCCATGTGTCCAACAGTTACGGGCCACGTCCAGTAACTGCCCACAACCTTGCGTATGTTGAATCCTGCGTGATTTTTAACTAGGCACAGGCTGTGGAGACAGTTATCTTTTCAGTTATTATTTTTGACTCTATAAATAGAGTTCTTTTTCTCATTCATTGTACAGATACATAGTTCTCTAAATTACTGTCAAAATTTTGAGAGCTTTTCTTCTTCGCATAGTCAAAGGGATAAAGCGATCGTCTTCTAGATCGGATTCCCAAAGTTGTAATTTTCCCAGAAACACAATAAATAAAGTGAATTTATTTATAGAAAACAAATTGGCGACTCTGCTGGGGAAAAACCATCTCCTCTTCTGAGATGGCAACAACTCAATGCGACACTTCGTCAGTCGGCTCGACGAAGAAGGTGATGACGATCAAGTTCGATCAACTCGCCTACGAAGAAATACGGCGGGCCAAGGGTGGTAAACCCACTCCAGCCTCCATCACCACTGCCAAGTCGAAGGGACGCTCTGTCTATGTCCCTAAGAATCTGTTGGCAGTCAACAGTGAAGTCTCTGCCACAGTGTCTACTCCAAACACTGGCAAAGACTTTACTGCAAGCACGCACACTCTTGTGTGCTCGAAGAAGACAGTAGTCAAAAGTCACGCTGACAGTACTGGCTCTTTAGCCAAATCTGTTCCAGTGTGCAATCTCACATTCAAAAATTACGCTGACAGTACTGGCTCCTTAGCCAAGTCTGTTCTAGCGTGTATTTCCAAAGTCAAAAATCACGCTGACAGTATTGGCTCCTTAGCCAAATCTGTTCCAGTGTGTAATCCCACATTTAAAAGTCACGCTGACAGTACTGGCTCCTTAGCCAAACCTGTTTCAGCGTGTATTTCATCTAAGAAGAATAGCTCTTTAGCTATCTCTTCTTCTTTACCAAATTCTGTTAAAACTAGGGGTGGTCTTGTTAGAACTTCTCCACAAATGGCTCACAATGTCCCTTTGAAAAAGAATAACTCTTTAGTTATTTCTTCTGCTCCTGAAGTTTTTACTTCAGGAACAACTTTGATTGATAATTTTGTTAGTCAAAGAAAAGGAGATGGTCTTTTGACTACTCTTCCTTCTGGACATTTTATGTCTCAAAACTTGAATAAGTCTAAGAAGAAACATTCCTTAGTATTTTCTCCTATGACTTCTTCAAATTTGGCACAGAATTTGTCTAAAAAAGAGGGTCTATTACCAACCCCTAGTCAAGGGGGTGGTTCTATTCTTCCTTCTCTGCAGATATCCAGATCATTGGAAGGAAAACTCCAAGTTTCTGAAACCAATGTATTACCTCCAATTGATCTAAGAGCCAAACTGAATCAAACCCGTTTGGGAAACACTTCTGATACAAAGATAAGAGATTCAGATGCAGAGTATGCTAGAAATTATGTGGCTCATATTAATCATTCTCTATATAATCAAGAGCCATTAAGATCCAAGAACCAAAAATATATATCTCGATCTTCACAGATAGACTTAAGAGAACACCTTCAACAGAAGAAAAAGAACAATTCTATGGATCATGCCGAATGTGAATTTCAGCCAAGAGTCATAATTCAGTGCAGATGTCGATCAATGGTTCAGAACCATGTTGATCATGAATGTGACTTCCAGCCGAGAGTCACAATGCAATACAGATGTCAAAATAAACGACAATCTGTCTTCAATCGGATTCAGTATGAATCTATGCCTGATGAAGATGAGCCTTTGTTTGCTTCTGTCAACATGACCTCTAGAAATATTGGGGGTAGCATGCGGTCTGATGCTATATCAGATTCTGAAGATGGTGTTTACCTCGGCACCCGATCCAGGACTGGAGCTTTAGCCAGGGTCTCTTCTTCCTCTCATCCAAGTGCTAATCCAGCGATCACAGAGGACTTCCTTGGAGAGTCCAATTTTTCAGCATTGACTCCTGTAAACAATCCCGGGAAAGATTCTGACTCTTATAGCGATGATTCAGAACAAACGGTTTCATCGTCCATTCCTCGAATGATTACCACTTACATGGTAGACGGCAATCATGAACCTTCGACTAGCACCGAAGCTCATGAACAGAGGATTTCTTCTTTGGAACAACAGTTGTGAGCTATGGCAGATACATTGAATGCTATGCACACTCTTATGCAAGCTCAGCATCAAACTCAGCAAGTCCAACAGACAGTACCACCAGTGGTACTAGATACTCCTGTTGCTCCAACCCTGGAACCTTCTACTATTCCGGGGGTACAATCTAATGTTCCTGTACAACCCACTCCTAGTCTGTCTGGAGCTGGGGGTGGTACATATGCTGAAGTTCCTTCTTCCAATTATACTCAGCAAGTTACAACTCCACAATCTTCCGAAGTTGTTACCGAAGAATTGAAGAACCTCAGAACTCAATTTGAGGCATTCAAACAGAAAGATGGTTTGCAAAGGTTAGGTATCAAACAACCTTACCCGATAGAATGGAAGCAAGTATCTTACCCTCCTAAGTACAAACCTCCTACTATCTCATTCTATGATGGAACCACTTCTCCGAGTCAATTCATCAATCATTTTGAAGTGATGACTGATCAACTACAACCAAGTGACGCCCTCCTTACTCGGGTGTTTGTTGGATGCCTCAAGGGAACAGCTTATGATTGGTATAGAAGCCTCCCTGATGGGTGCATTACCTCATTTGCTGGTTTCAAACAAATGTTTCTTGAACGATTCTATGAAGGGCTCAATGACATGACTATGTCTGCTCTCATAAGAATCAAGCAGAAGAACAATGAAACTACGGAGGATTTCATTGAACGGTTTCGAAGAGAAGCTTTGAAGATGCCTCTTGGAACTCTTGATGCTGTCACCATCGACACATGCAAATCAAATTTGCTACCAATTATCAGCATGTGGACAGGATCAACTCAATTTCAAGATTGGCCTTCTTTTATAGTTAGTGCCAAGGCCGCAGAAACTAGTGCTGAAACCTTCAAAGGTTTAGGAGTGCAGATGTCTCCTAAAGAAACAGGTCAAGGTAATAACAATAATGCTAAATCCAATACCCGTAAGGAGAAAGAAACTCTTGAAGTGAACCTTCATAGTAAAGATGCATCAACTGTTCAAGCTTCTCCTACCTCTACAACTCAACAACCAAGAACACCTCGTCCCAGAGAAGAATACTCTTTTGATGACGATGATGTCCAAGGTATCTTTGAATGTCTGCTGAAAGGTAATAAAATACAGTTACCTGAAATCAAGAAACCAGACGAAGCTGGTAAGACAGATCACCCCAAATACTGTCCGTACCACAGAATGTTGGGTCACACACTTTGTACATGTTATGTACTGAAAGGAAAGATCCAGGAAATGATCAAATCTGGAGCTCTCTCTTACTCCAAAAGAGAAGACTGTCACTTCCAATGTTGTCTCTATGCAATTTGGAGATTTCCCTCCTCAACTTCTTGAAAATAGGATTATTCCTATTTCCAAAGCAACTCTGGAAATAGTGAATATTCCTCCTCCACAATCTAAAGGATTGGTGCCAATCACTATAGAAACGGGAGAAATAATGTGGATTCATCCTGATCTAATGGCAGACTTTGAATCTCCTCTTCCTCAAAAGACTACTTCTCGAAAGTCTAAAAAAGCTGGAAAAATTAAGTCATGTCATATGACTTCTCTCGGATCTACCTCTGACATAGAGCCAAAAGATAAGGAAGAAGCACTTGCTGGTGCTACTCGAACAGGAAAACCTTATCTGAAGGATTATTCCAAGAATCCTGAGGATATTCCCGATGTCTCTCCTACTGATAGACGCTGCTGATGTTCTTATTGAAAAAGAATCATCCATGGCACCTGTTCCTTCAATCACACCGGGGGTACCTACTCCTTCCAAGCCCACAGCTATTGAGAAAGGCAAGCAACAAGTTCGGTTTGATAAACCAATCAAGAAGTCCCCTCCTCTTGGGCTTCAGAAGCCTTATAGCTTTGACATTTTAGCGCAACTTGCTAATACTCCAGCTAGAATGTCCCTCTTTGAACTTCTACGTCTTTCCAAAGAAACTCGGGAGACGTTAAGTGAAGCACTTCTACAGGCTGAATCTTGTCTTGCACAATTAAAGAAGCCGGATGCAGAACCTGCCACTTGCTTACATTGCAACAGTGTATTGGAGATTATCCCAAATATCACCTTTACACAAGACGACATGCTTCTGGAGAGTAATCTACATGATCGGCCTCTCTACTACACCGGTTATATTGATACGATGAAGATAGATCGTATTCTTATTGACCCAGGTTCTGCTATAAGCATAATGCCGAAGAGTCTGTTAGATGAGCTAAAAATCCCTCTTCACAAACTTTCCAAGACAGTTACTACTATCTTGGGATTCAATCAAAGCCGAAGCAAGCCCTTGGGAAAGATTCATCTGAAGCTTCAGATATGCGATTTCAGATCCAAAGTCACTTTCTATGTGATCGAGATCGTGGGATCCTATAATCTTCTTCTGGGAAGGCCCTTCCTTCATGAAAATAATATGGTGCCCTCTACTCTCCATCAATGTTTCAAATACATTGACAGCAATGGAAATGTACAAAAGGAAGTTGCCGATATAAATTCTTTCCGTGGAGTTGAAGCTTATTTCAATGATTCCCGGATGTATAAAGAAGAGTACACAAAAGTGATACAAGCTATGGAATAGGAGGATTCACAAAGTGAGACTTTAACAATCCCTGTTAAAGGTCGAACTTTTCAGCAACTGTCTCCTAAATCCTCCGGAGAAGGCCCCTTCATTATTCCAGTAAGCGGACGTATTTCTCCATCACCGCAGTTATTTGCTCAAGACACGATGATCATTCCCGTCAGCGGGCGTACTACAGTTCCTGTATCTTCATATATGAAACAGGATACTCTGATAATCCCAGTTGGAGGGCGGACTACTCTTCCATCTCAAGCTTCAAGGGAGCTCACCTCTTCTGAGCCATTTGTTATCGATCTTAATCGAAACAAAACTTCTTCTCGTTCTTCTTCTTCCCCTTTAGTCATTGATTTGACTAAAATCTCTAAGGCTCAACCTTCTCCCAATGTAAATATTGCTACTTTCGAAGTCAATAAAAAGTCTCCATCTTTGCAGTATGTTGATGTGTGTAATTATGTTCATAATTATTTACATTTGTTGGATGACTTGAGCACAATAACCATAGGAGTTGTAAAGACTTTTCATACAGATGTATCCCTAGAACCAGTACAATCTTCTTACTTTCTAGTTCCTAGTAGAAAACCGGGAGACATTCCAATATTTTTTTACAAAGGGCCCCAGAATCCTTCTGGTTTAGAAGATGATGACAAGAACGATGATACTGGAAGATTACAATTACGTCGTTATAGTCAGCAATCTAAAGACATCATTAAAAACATGGGCTATGACTTCAGAACTGGCCTCAGTAGTGGAAGAGAAAGAAAAATGCCTGTTCGAATTCCTCCTCTGAAATATAGGAGGACGAAATGCGGATTGGGTTATATTGCTCCTACTCCTTTTATCAATGTTGTCCATGAAGATCCCGAATCTGACGAAGACAAGAGATCTGATTCTTCTAGTACTACCTCTTGGGATTTCGATACGAGTATCGGTGATTTCTACTGCAACATTCTGTCTTCCAACATGGTTTCTATTGACCGTTCTGAAGAAAGCGATGAAGACGAAGAAGAGTTTGAAGTCTCACCTGAATCAGAACAATGGGCCCAAAAGTTAGATAATCAATGGGAGTTCCGATTTGAGCAAAAAGAACCTCCGACTGAAGATAAACTTGTTCAAATAGATGTTGGTGAAGAGGGATCTCCTAAACCAATATTCATCAGTGAAAGTCTTTCAGAAACTGATAAGCAAGACATGATCAAACTCATTCGTGATTACATCGACGTCTTCGCTTGGAGTTATGAAGATATGCCAGGACTTGATCTACAAATTACAACTCACAAGCTCAATATCTTGCCGAATACTAAACCGGTCAAACAACAACAGCGGCAATTTCGTCCAGACATTATGGATGCAATTGAAGCTGAAGTCAATAAACTCTTGGCCTCTGGGTTTATTAGAGAGGAACAACATCCCGATTGGGTAGCTAATATAGTTCCTGTTCTTAAAAAGACTGGCAAGATCAGAGTATGCATAGACTTCCGCGATCTCAATGCGGCATGTCCTAAAGATGAATTCCCTCTACCAATCACTGATGTCATGATCGATAATACATGTGGATTTGAACGGATGTCATTCATGGACGGGTATTCTGGGTATAATCAGATTAAAATATTTCCAGATGATGAGAAGCACACTTCTTTCAGAACGCCGATCGGTACATACTGTTATACAGTTATGCCGTTCGGTCTCAAGAATGCAGGAGCAACTTATCAACGAGCCATGAGCACTATATTCTGTGAACATTTACGGAAAACAGTCGAATGCTACGTTGATGATATTGCAGTCAAGAGTCGACAAAAGGAGGATCATATCCAAGATTTGAAAACTATTTTTGATCTAATGCGTAAGCATCAATTAAAGATGAACCCTACTAAGTCCTTCTTAGGTGTCTCTAGTGGCAAATTTCTCGGCTTCGTCATTACCGCTAAAGGTATACACGTGGATCCCGAGAAGATCAAAGCCATCCAAGAGATGCGTCCTCCACGTACCTTAAAAGAGCTACGAGGATTTCAAGGAAGGATCGCTTATATTAGGAGATTCATTTCTAATTTATCAGGACACTGCAGACCATTCAATAAACTTATGAAGAAAGGTGTTTCTTTTGTCTGGAATAATGAATGTCAGAAAGCATTCGAGGATATAAAACAATATCTGATGAGCTCACCAATATTGGTACCTCCTGTCTCAGGAATTCCGTTTCTCTTATATACCCGAGCAATGAGTCATTCATTGGGTGCTTTGCTCGCTCAAAAGAATAAAAATGGTCATGAACAAGCCATTTATTATCTCAGTCGCACTATGACCGGAGCTGAACCTCGATATTCACAGGTCGAGAAAGAATGTCTAGCCTTGATGTTCGCTGTCCAAAAGACACGACATTATATCATGGGTCAAACCATTCATGTTATCTCCAGAATCAATCCTATACGGATCATGATGAAGAAACCTAGTGTTTTGAATTCTAGATTGGCTAACTGGGGAATTTTACTTGCTCAGTATGACATGCATTATATTCCTCAGAAATCAGTCAAAGGACAAGCTTTAGCTGATTTTCTGGCTGCTCATTCTATCCCAAAAAATTCAAAACTCTATGATGAAATCCCAGATGAAGTCTTAGATTCAAATCAAATTGCTGAAGAAGATCCTACTTGGCGTCTATTCTTTGATGGAGCTTCAAGAATAGGTCCTAATGGTGATATTGTTGCTGGAGTTGGAATTGTTCTTGTATCGCCAGAAGGTCTTGCTATTCAAAGAGCTTATTCTCTCGATCAACCATGTTCAAACAATGTAGCTGAGTACAATGTATTGCTTATTGGTCTTCAACTCGCCAAACATCTGAATATTCAACATTTGGAAGCATATGGAGACTCTAAACTTATTGTCAATCAAATAAGGGGCACTTATGAAGTTCGCCACCAAGATCTGGTTCCTTATCATAGATCGGCTATATCTATGGCTTCTTCGTTTGAAGAATTCTTCATTGAACATGTTAGGCGAGCATGTAACACAGAAGCTGATGCTCTTGCTAATCTTGCGGCAGTATTGGCTATTCCGATTAAACGTCAACAAGTGATTGTTGTTTACAATCGGGAATTATTCCATCTCGAAAACAATCTAACTCTGGGACTTCCAGTTGACACTGAGGAATCAACATCTCATGATGTCAACACAACAAGAGGATTTGGATTTAGCCGTAAATCATTATCCTCTTCATCCGATTCCAGCATAGAATTCATCTTCAGTAACTCGACTGAGGATCAAAATATGGATAAAGATTGGAGACTTCCTTTCTTAGATTTCGTATTGTATGATATTCTTCCAGATGATCCGAGTGAGACAGCATCTATTAGACGACGATCACTCAGATTCTATTATAATCATACAACAAAAACTTTATATCGTCGAGCTTATGATGGTTTACTCCTTCGATGTATTGCCGGTGAGGAGGCTCAGCAGATCATTCGTGAAGCATATGATAGAATTTGTGGGGCACATCAGCCAGGACCAAAACTTCAAGACCGTATTCGACGTATGGGTTATTATTGGCCCACTATGGTATCTGACGCCATCTAATATGCAAAGAAGTGTAAAGCTTGTCAAATCCATGCGAATTTTATTCATCAACCTTCAGAATTTCTACATCCTACGGCAGCATCATGGCCCTTCGAAGCTTGGGGCATGGATGTTATCGGTCCGATCAATCCGCCATCATCAAAAGGTCATCGGTTTATTCTTGCGATAACCGATTACTTCTCTAAATGGGCTGAAGCCATTCCTTTATCTGAAGTTAAGACATCCAATGTCATTAGCTTTATCAAACATCACGTCATCTACAGATTTAGTGTTCCTCGACGCATTATTCATGATAACGGACCACAGTTCATTAGCCAGAAATTTACTCGATTCTGTGACGATCATCGGATCAATAATGTGGCCTCAACTGCATATAATCCGGCAGCTAACGGATTAGCAGAAGCTTTCAACAAGACTATCATCAAACTCCTAAAGAAGTTTGTCTCCACTAACAAACGAAATTGGAGTGAAAAACTCGGAGAATGTTTGTGGGCTTATCGCACTACAGTCCGAAATGCTACTAAATGTACACCCTTCTCTCTGGTGTATGGTTCCGAAGCTGTTCTTCCATTAGAGATTCAAATTCCTTCTTTAAGGATAGCAATCACTAATGAACTTTCCACTGAGAATAATGATCGTCTCCGACTTCAAGAATTAGAAGCTCTGGATGAAAAACGATTGTCTGCTCAACAGAATATTGAATTCTATCAAGCTAGAATTTCGAGAGCTTTTAATAAGAAAGTCAGAGTTCGAGCGTATCAAAAAGGAGAACTTGTTCTAACGGTCAGACGTCCTATGACTATGACTCATATGAGCAAGGGCAAATTTGACGCAAAATGGGAAGGTCCCTATATCGTGAGCAGAGTTTTCTCAAATGGAGCTTATCAACTCTCAGAATTGGATGGTCGAAAAGTTTTGATGCCTATCAATGGCAAATTCCTTAAAAAGTATTATGTATAAATATATATGCTTGTAAACATCAGACAAGTTCATGTTTAGAAACAGAATTTTTATTTTATTTTTAATCATGGATGATGGTACATGATACTAAGGAAGATCACTATCATCCTTCTCTACATTTGGACGTGGGCCGTTGCCGTCTTTCTCACAAATGTAGTCAGCGAAAGAACCAAGAACCTCATTGCTAGAGCCCACGAGGAATTTGCAAGCAGCCAGCCTCATGGCTTCTTCTTCTTCAGTCCTCCCTGGTTCAAGCAGGAAGTCCATAATGTCCCTTAGTGGCTGAAGTGCAGACGAACCTTCACCCGCCTTTGCCTTTTTAGGCTGAATTGGATCAGCAGGACGTTCTTCAGTGTCCTTCACAACCTTAGAGGCAATCTCAGCCTTCTTGGATGCTTCTTCAGACAATATTTTTATGTTGAGGAATAGGAGTGTTCGTTCTATCTGATCTCTGCTATATTTATAGGCAGAAATTTCTTCGAATGACGAATCGTTACATTCATCCGATGGTTCGTTCGTTCATTAATACTTGACGGTTCGTCTGTTCATTTATTACATTCATCCGACGGTTCATCTGTTCATTATTTCTTAAACAGTTCGTCCATTCATAATCTTCTATCAATTTATTTCAAAGTGGGGATTCGTTATTTATCACGTTTTCATAACCTCTGAGTAAATGATGAATCTACTTACTCATCTATCATTTTTCTATCTTTGACCTCTGTATAGAAATCAATCTATTTTCTCTTGAGTTCCTACATATTATCATGTCCACATTACCTCTGATCATATTTGAGTACTCTAAATCAGAAAAGAAGATTACATTATCTATCATGTCTTCCAGATAGAAACAAATCATAAAGTATAGAAGAATTATCATTTCCACTCTCATATCATCATAAAAAATCTATTACATTTTCTTAGACTTTCTTACAAATCATAATGGAAATCTATTACAATCTTTTTGGATTTTCATTCTACACCACAACAATAACCTAACAGAGATCTATCTTCTTCTTTGGATCTTCTCCGTCGGACCTTCTCCGTCAGGTTCGTTGTTGGTGGCAATTCCTGACTGTCTGGGTCCCAGTCATGACCAGATCAGCAGGAATCAAACTCTGGTCTCCTCTCTCAGACGAGAGGAGAACCACAGAGTATGGCAGCCCGAAGGCGTGGTGCTGCCAATACAATTGGTGGATTGAGGGTAACCTCTCAAGGAAGATAGAAATGTATTCCATATTGGGATACAATTCCTAGTTCTCCCTTGAAAGGAACTCTACTACCCGATTTCTCGGGGTAGAGTTGACTCCACCATCCAACTCTCGTGTATAAAGGCTCTTCCTACCATCTGAGGAAGACCCTTCTATCCCACGAAGAGTTCTGAGTTGTCTGATTTACGCATCAAAAGCATATGAGCTCCCTGATGTAGATGTCAGCAGGATATTCTCCACAGCATCCACATCCCCAATGCCAGTTCTGAAGAAAAATTTCAGCCAAGTTTCTGTAGGAAGCATTAAGAAGAAAAAATTAGATCAACAGAAATCATTCAGCGTGCATTTATCAAACAGATACAGGCGTATATTGTTCAAATCAGAAATCAGAAACGAAAAGCCTATCTTCAACAGCAACAAAATATTACGCATACTACGCTGACTTACCTTCAAGTTTGGTGCTAGGGATTGGCAAACTCATGTTTGATACAGTGCACAGAAGTTGAACATTAGAAAACATTGCTTTCCTGTTTGAGAGTGAAATCTCCTGAAAATTTCATTCTCAGAGAAGAAGAAGAAGAATGGGAGATGAGTCTCTTTGAAATTCAGCTATCTATTTAAAGGGCAAAGCTCAAGTCTATTCTTGGAAAAGATCCGCGTGAATTGCGTTCGTGAACCATGGAAGGAGTGCCACGTGTGCTGAAAGACAATGCAACATTGGAAACAGTCAAAGTTGACATTCTTCATTAGATGCACGCAGATCAAACACAAAAGTTGTACTTCATTTCTTAAGACAGGCACTGATGGCCTTACAAAAGACAAAACAAAAAGTGCAACAAAAGCATAAAAGTCACGCTCTATTTCCCAGAGCGACTGAGCTTAGTGCCTAGTTCTTCTACGCTCCTAACTCCCAGACGGTGCAACAGAGCTTTAAACATTTCACGCTGCTCTATGAGGCTACGCCTATCAGAAGAGGACGAGCCATCCAGGCCAAAACAGTTCAAGAAATTCTTGGCTAGTTGCGTGGGGTCGTCTTTGAGCTCGAAGACAGGGGACTTCGGTTCTTCACCCCCAAAAGTGGGGTCACCATGAGCACAAAAGCCCAACTTGCGTGCTTCTTCTTCGGCTTCTTCCTTTTGTGTCATGTTGACGTGAGATGAAGTTAAAAATGGATCTTCTCCTTGTTTATATATACAGAGCTTGTCGGTGGTTCATATTCTATAACAAATTGGATGCAATCAGTTTCGGAGAACGAAGAGTCATCATGACATTTAATAGGTTCATTTGAATGTTTTCAAAGAACTTTAAAGTCTTTTCGACTTTCGAAAAATTTAAAGCCATCTCAGCGTGACTAAATCCATTTTATCATCTCTATTTCAAAGTATTTCGAAAATTTTGAAGACTTTTCAAATTTTCGAAAACTTTGAAGGGGGTTTTGTAGGCCTCAAAAATGACAGTCACGCTGAGTTGATCAGGACAGAGTTAAAAGTCACGCTCAGTTGATCAAGACAAATATTTAAAAGTCACGCTAGAGATAGCTTATCATTTGTCAGAAGTGTAATTATGACTGGCAGTACGACAGTCGAAGAACGTCTCTTCGTATGCCACATATGCACAGAACTCAAGAGATCACAGCCGCCTATTGCGTGATTTTTGAAATCTTCTTCAGCAAGACTCAGCCTTTGTCAAGGTGGCGTACCAAAAGAGCTTCTTGTCATTTAATGCGACTGACAAAAGCAATCATTGTCAGAGATTTTGTGTCAGTCGAGGCACGCTAAGTCAAGATAGCTGGCAGTCCCATCTCAAGTCTGCGTGTATTTGTGAAAACATCTCAAGTTTACGTGGATTCTGAAGTTTTCTTCCTCAAGTCTGCATGGATTTTGAAGCTTTTTTGCCTCAAGTCTGCGTGGATCCTGAAGCTTCCTGCCCCAAAGTTTGCGTGGATTATGAAGCTTTTTACACTGAGTTTGCGTGGATTTCGTCCTCAACAAGTCTGCATGGATTTCATCAAATTGGAGTACGTGGCAGCCATGCCACTGATCTCTCGCCTGCGTGTCCTGTAACTTGCACACGACTCATGCACGATTGCCATGTGTCCAACAGTTACGGGCCACGTCCAGTAACTGCCCACAACCTTACGTATGTTGAATCCTGCGTGATTTTTAACTAGGCACAGGCTGTGGAGACAGTTATCTTTTCAGTTATTATTTTTGACTCTATAAATAGAGTTCTTTTTCTCATTCATTGTACAGATACATAGATATCTAAATTACTGTCAAAATTTTGAGAGCTTTTCTTCTTCGCATAGTCAAAGGGATAAAGCGAACGTCTTCTAGATCGGATTCCCACAGTTGTAATTTTCCCAGAAACACAATAAATAAAGTGAATTTATTTATGAAAAACAGCAGGCTTGACACAAATAAAAATTCATGACTCAGTTGTTAGAAATCTTTTCATATGATGTGCCTTAGAGTTGGTTACCCAGTCGATAACTCTTGTACACTATGGACGAGTGGATCATTCTATTTTATCGACCATGTGTCATTATACACACTCATTTTCTATTTATTAAGGAACGATCTTTGAGTTGACTTATATCTACCGTATCCTGTTACACCGTGCCTTATTCATTATTAACAAGAGTAGATGTACAATACCCGGACTTTGGAATTCTTCTGAAACCATGTCCTAACTTCTAAGGTGAGTAGACTGTAAGCCTTCTAAAATTTTAGGATATACGAGGATTACCGATCGATTAGAATAATTTTCATTAGGATGATAATTAGTGCCCCATGGACACCCACTTTCCATTTAGATCATTTTGTGTCCCCGGTCGTGTCATTAATATTTCGAACACGAGACCAGCTGTTACCTTCCAACAAATTTTATATGCAAGGTCTAGACGAGTCCACCTTCATCTAGGTATATCATGTCCCACTCAAACTCGTCCCCTTGTACTCTATTTTTGTGGTACGATCTTCAGGTCAAAAGGACAAGCTATAACACTTACCATAATACCGGTATACTTTTCGACTTCTACTAGAGCCTCAACCTTGACACATTCATTCGACCCAATATATGGTTGTGATCTACACGAACCCCACTACACACATGCCACTAGTGTGCTACCCAATTGAGGCCTCATGTGCTACTTAAACACAAAAGTCACTGAAGGCGCATTATTGGGCTTTAGGGACCTAGCTAACCAACCTGACTGGCAACTAGCTCAACCACTTGGGTGGAAACCTATTCTAGGTTATCCTAATCTAGTATAAATAGTTTTATCATTGGGATCTTGTCCAGTCCATATAGATTGCAATCCAAGGTTCATCCAACCAACGAGTGATGTCCAAATAGGGAACCCATTAAGACCCAGTAAAACTCATCCGTACATAGGAGTATAAAATGGACAAAGTAGTCCGTTGTCCGTACGTGTCCGGCTCGATAAATGGTTCGACCGCGGGCCGTCCGATTGATTAACGAACAAAACTTGGACATATTTTTTGGTCCGTTTAAAAATTGGACACGGACACGGTCATATCCATGTCCGGTCCGAATTTGTTCGCGGACCGTCCGATAGTGGAAACTCCTTTTAGTTTTGCATCAATTATGTCATATCATTTTAGTTTTGCATCAATTTGTTATTGTCCGGTCTCGATTTTCATTAACCTTTTACCATTATTTGTTGTATTCTATAAACTTCCATTATATTTTCTTTAAACTTGATTTTTTTAGCAACTATCAAGTAATCTTGATAAAATAATAGCTTTTGATAATATATTTAATTTGTCCACGGACCGTCCGATTGAATTAACGAACAGTGGTTGTCCGTGTCCGTCCGGCCCGAATTCGAACAGTGGGCTGTCCATGTCCGTCGGTCCGAACTCATTTTTATTTTCGGACCGAACACGGACAGTGGACTGTCCGTGTCCGTCCGACCCGTTTACACCCATATCCGTGCACACCATCGTATTTGGATTATAAAACCGAACTATTTAAAATAGGTCCCTATACCTATTATGAAGTCTCCACCTCTCAGAATGTGATGTCTTTCATAACCCTTATTCCATCTACCTGGAAGTCGCGATAAGATCTTGTATTGCATTTATATCCCTTGCTCGTGTGTTTAAATAACCACAAAAAAGATCGCAATCTTGATTTCTCAAATTTTGTTCTATTATGGAACCTTGTTTAGATTAATTTCGAAAACAGAACTTCTGTTTTGTACGGATTGCAAGCCCCTATAAGAAACGAAAGATTCTTCGAATTAGCAAGTGACTGGACTAGAGTAACCCAATCTAGCAAATAAGTTAATGGGTTCATAAACTTTTTTCCTATCTGCATTATCGGATACTCTCTACCGCTCTGAAACTTCATATTTGATCTCGATTATTCTTCCTTATCTTCTCGTCCTTCCTATTTCAGAGCGACGAATAGTCTTGCTTATTAGAGTTTATCAACATTTCTTGGCTACTTGTGTAAATTTGTTGCTTGTTAAATTTTGGGTTGCTTGTTAGATAGGAGAGGATATAGATGTCGTATGCAATAGATATCTGTTGGTAGGGTTGTTAGCAACTAGTTAAAAGATTATAAAATTTTAGTTTTGAGGAGTAGTGTGACCAAAGGTGGGTAGAAGTCCTAGAGGTTATGCAGTTACAAAATGGCTAGGAGGAGGATATAAACTATTTCGAGGAATTAAAATTTAAGGAGATTAAGGTTATGGTAGACTTTCTTTTTGAATTTTAAGGAATAGTTATGAATTAGAATTTAGAGGACGAAATTATTTTGAAGGTGGGTAGATTTGTAGCTCTCCTTCCCGAAAAATTTTGAAATATTTTATTATTATTATTTATCTGATTTAAATGGTGATTTTTAGAATTTTATAAATAATTATTTAGTTAATTATTACGATAGATAATTTTAGTCATGGTTAGGAATTTGAGTACAAGGTGACTAGAAATCATGGTACGGATAGTGCAGTGGCGTGTTTTGACTAGTGTATTAGCCCTAGAAGGGAAGGCCGAGCCATAGTGATGTCCTAACTAGGAAAACCAGACCAAGTTGTGACATGACCATTATAAATAGTTTAATTATTCATTATTAATATTATTGACGTTTAAGTGACCCGGTTGTACCAAACTAGTCCGGATATGACCATTAACAAACCCGGGCCGATGTAATGTGGTAGAGCGACCAAAGACGTTCACAACAATAGATGCGTGGTATGAAAGTGCTTACTTCGTAATTATGTAGTGGTCAAGTAAATGTTTTATATATGTATATTAATTGCCATATAAAATATCATAATGTTTATTTGATAATTATAGTGAATATACCTTAACATGTACTTTGGGATTTTGGAATTTTGTAGGTATAGGTATATACATGTGCATATAGATTATATTCCTGATAAAATTAGGCGATATATTATATATATATATATATTAAGTATATATATATATAATCTATATATATATATATAATATATATTATTATATATATATATATTTATATAATATATATTAAATAATTTTTATATAAATATATATATATATATATATATATATATATATATATTTTATATATTTTATATAAAATTTAGGCTATATATATATATTATATATATTATATTATTATATAGATTATATCTATATATATATATATATATATATAAATATATATATATAATTATATATATATATATATCTATATATATATAAATATTCTATATATATATATATATATATATATAAAAAAAAATTATTATATAATAATAAATAAATATATAGTATATTATATATATATAGATATAATATATATATATATCTATATATATATATTTTATATATATATATATCTATATATATATATATATTATATATATATATATATAAATATATTTTATATATAAATATATATTAAAATATTATTATATATATATATTATATATATCTATTATATATATATATATATTATCTATATATATATATATATATATATATATATTATATATATATAAAATATATATAATATATTTTTATATATAAAATATAAAATATTTTTTTTTATATATAAATATCTATATATATATATCTATATTTATATTATATATATTATCTATATATATATTCTATATATATATTATATATATATATATATATATATATATATATATATATATATATATGTATAAAGCTATTATGAAAATTATCTAAGTTTATTTTTATATAGCCTATTATATAAATTAAGATTCAATATTGTAATTAAGATTATAATTATAATATTAATTGTTATATTGTGAGTGTACAATATATACGCATATCATCATCATATATGTGTATGTATATAAATATATGTTATTGTGTGTATGTGTATGTATATATAAATACATATTATAAAGTGTGTGGTGTATGTAAATATAAATATACATATATAGGTGGGTGTATAGATAATATAGTATATGTGTGTAAATGTATATATGTATATATGTACATAGGTACTTAAATATATGTAAATATATATGCTAATAAAAAATATAAACAAAGAAAAACAGAAGCTAGCTTGGCCCAGCCCAGCTCGAGCCGAGCCCGGGCATTCCCCAAGCCCATCCGAAGTCTTTCCCCCCCGACCCCTGTGAAACCAACAAAAACGTGACATATATATATATATATATATATATATATATATATATATATATATATATATATATATATATATATATACATATATAGATCGGGAGAGGGCTAATAAACCCTAGCCGTGCGACCACCCAGCGTCGACTCAGCCACCCTGGACGACCTACACGGCCACCCATGCCGATTCCACCGCCGCACGCCGGCCAAAGTCGCCGAAGGCCGTGCGCGCGGGGACTGGACTCTTCAGCAGCGACAGTAGAAGCGGGGTGATTTTGCAGCGAGGATTCTTCTCGCACGATCGGTCGTTCCTCGAGCCGTCGCTTCGGGTGCGTACACAACATATAGGACTGTAAGTCTCTTAAATTAGTTTATTTTCATATGTCCTAGATTTCCTGAGAAGTCGACGTCAAAACTGACGAATAACTGCTCAAAAAATAGAACAGTTATTGGTTCAAACACCGGATTTGGAAGAGGACTTCCTGTTTAGCAATCAACAGTTTTGAGAAACTAATTGAACAATCTCATAGCCAACCTATAGGTCTACAAAACCCTTTTTATAGTTCCTAAAATCATTAAGTATGTGCAGAATAATTTGATTGCAAAAATCAAGAAAAATCAGTTTTAGAAAACTATAAAAATCTAGAAAACCACCGATACGCGGTGCGCCCCGACAATCCGGGCAACGTGATCGCGAACCAAAAGCATCGAAAGGTGCGTATCGGCTTCGCGGACGTGTGGGCTTTGACGGAATTCAAATTGGTCGTGTGTGCGCGACGAATTTGATACGTATCCGTCGAAATTTACCGTATCGGCCTTTGTGTAAAATTTCTAATTACTTTGTGCACGTTTATCAGACCGGGACGAAACTTTTGCCAACAGGACCGTATCGTTTTTTTGGTCCTGTATGCCAAGTTTGGTCCAATTCTGAGACAGTTGATCGGATCGCCATTTTACGGGCCCCACGATCCGACTCAACGGGCGATTTTGTGCACGGCCCGTCGGAATCCAAATTTGGACATACGATTGGGTTCGTATCGGAAAACTAGACCTGTTGACATATAGTTTGACGACTTTAGAGACAATTGACTCTGGCACACTTTTCGGTACAAAGCGGGTCCAACGACGAACATCGTTTTGGCCCAAAATACCATTTTGTCCGTGTATCTAGAATTGGATTAAAGACATGCAATCCTAGCTAATTTGCTTATTCTGAGAACATTGTTAATGTTTATTTCAGTATCCGAAGACTTTTTGCATGTGTTGACTTTAGTGACTCATCTGAGTGGTTTTACTATCGGTTTTACCATCAAAGGACCTCAGGCAAGTTCACTTTCTGATTGCTTTTCGATTCATAGTAGTTTTTACATTTCATGTTTATACATGTGTTTTGCTGCTTGTTGACACGCTCGTCACACGGAGATTAGTATAATGTATTTGTTATACATTCTTGACTGTCATTTTCATGATTACCATGCTTGCGACCCGATTCCATGAGTACTAGCTGGGCGGAGAAATATCTTAGTAGACATGTGAACTACCCCCTTACCCATCCTAATATGTCTAATCTTAATTGATAGCAGCTACACACGACACGTGTAGGGTGCCGTATTACCCCTTAGCCGTTCACATGTCGAAAAGGATATTTCAAACCACATAGATAGTTGTCTTTTATTTATTTTCTTGTTTTCTTCACCGTTGCCATGACATCAGTTACTTTCTAGTCTTTATCTCAAATATGTTATTTTCATGTCTTGTGAATTCTATTGTGTTTTTGTATTGCCGTTGGTTTGTGTGCTGTTCCATTCCTGACTGGAAACCAACATTTTTAGGTTAGATGTGGCTTCTATTAGCATTGGATACGGGTGTACTTGCAGGCCAAACCTATACCTTAGATAGATGTTGTAACCATTTCAAATATGTGTAAGGATTTTGTATTTTTTTCAAATATAAATGTTGTAAATGTTGTAATAAATTTAGAAATATAAATGAACAATAAAGTTATTTTGTGATTTTGAGCATCTTGGCCGTGACAACGTTCTACCACCGACTCCGCGGCTTAAGCTGGCTTGGACACGTCTCGTATCCGAAAAAGCGGGTGCGGGTCGTGACAATTATCATATATAGATAGTTTGTTTATCAGTTCCTCTCTTCTTTTCATGCTTATTTCTTACAACGTTTCATGTATCTTAGCCTATCACATTCTTTATATTTTCTGTCAAGATATGAACTGCGTGAGATATATTGTGCTCGTTTTCGTCATGACTGGACTATTAAAATATTACAGGTGATGAGGAGGAGTTCTGTCCTACGTATTATGACACATGCTTAGATGACACCAGTGACTTGGACCCCCAGGAGGATCCTACAGTTGCTGAGGACTTGCCTATTGACTAGATTAGATTCTAGACTAGTTTCTCACTAGTTATCTTATTTAATATACTTTTAGTTTCTGGATATTGATAGATGTTTGTATATTCTGATATTATTATCATTGTAGCTGGTTGGAGATTATCTCTTTATCTTATATTTCATCTTTTCTCTTTATTCCACCTTAGATACTGTGATTGAGTTGTATCTTTACCTTTTGGAGTGTATATCATTGTACATGTTTGGTTATTGCTAGCAGTTGCGATCTAGGACATCGTTCTACTACCGACACTGCGGTGTAGGCTGGACTTACCTACTTTTTATGCCCTTACACTGGGTGCGGATCGTGACATATTTTTAGTGGTGGCCCATGCAGGTCAGTCGCAACTAGTGCGATATCATGGCGGTACTCGAATTAGAGTATCGTTACCGCCTGCAATAGGATATAGGATATAAGTTAAGGTACTCAATCACATTAGGAAAACTCTTATCTAACTCTTGCTGCTAATTGCCTTCTTTTGAAATGAACTTTCCTTCTTTGATTATATCGCTTCCTTCTCGGTAATTGATTTTTTGTTTTGATCTGTCTTCAGGATGGTGGAGACACGATCGTAGCACTCTGGTCAAAGGGATACCGCTGAGAGGTCTGCTACTTTTTGCCTGACTCAGCCGGGCCCAGGGACCACAACACCTCTTGTTCCAGTTCAGGTGGGACCGTTTACGACTTTTGGGGGTGCTCCTCTACCGGTTTCGAGGACTACCCCATGGGTTCAGGGGATGCCACCACCACCACCTCAGGAGACAGTTGATATGGGGCAGTTCTTTGCCTTCATGCATCAGATAATGGAGACCCAGCGACGCCAGGCTGAGGATATGAGGCAGGGCATTGATAATGCCCATCAGTTAGCCATGGTGGTAGTAGAGAAGGTGACTGCCTAACCGCAGGAGGGGCAGATATAGCCGTACTAGCCGAGAACTTCGGGCATTCAGGATTTCCAGAAGATGCAGCCGAGAGAGTTCAAGGATACCGAGGGTATCCTATATGCTGACGACTGGATTGAGCATATAAAGGAGATCTTTCGTCTCGCGGAGATACCAACTAGGCTTCAGATAGAAGCAGCGGGCAACCAGATGTAGGACCTTGCCCGCACATGGTACCAGACCGACCCAGAGTTGGTACGCAGGGGTTGACTTGGGAGGCTTTTAAGAAGCTTTTCAAGGATAAGTTCTTCCCCAACAGGCACTTGGGCCTTGGAGACGCAGTTCGAGAATCTGGTCCAGGGGAACCAGACAGGAGGAGTACGGAGAGTTCTGCGTCTGGGCAGATTTGTGGAGGGTCTGAGCGAGATAGCGAAGGTTAGAAGATTCAGGAAGGGCTTGATTAAGGAAGTCAAGTCCTAGACCAAGAGCAACAGAAATGCTACTTTCGAGGAGATTTTGATAGGAGCTATGGCAGCGGAGGACGACATCGAGCTGAAATGAAGAGAGGTCGTGATTCATATGGAGCCAGCGGCAGTGGAGGCCAGGCCAAGAGGGCCTCATTACAGCATCAGCAGAAGCCGTTCCAGCTAGCAGCGTTCAGAGTCAGGGTTGTGCGCCTTTTCAGCAGAGCAGATACAGTAGGCGCCTAGATAGCAAGCAAGTCAGCAGTTGCACTTTCTGTAAAAAGCCGGAAATGTATGAAACGAGTGCAGAAATAGGCTAGGCATGGCTCCTTTGTGGATCAGC
>JANAVB010018797.1:6144907-6147407 GCA_029216955.1 Iris pallida
TTAGCATATCTGTAATTTAGTAACAGACCGAACATCACCAGCTGAGAATAGAAGAATATCGTCTGCGTAAGCCAAATGCGTAATTAGAGGACATCCTCGAGGAGAGATGAATGCAGTGAATCCATCTGAGTTGGGAAATTGCTTCAGACTACGCGAGAGAGCCTCCGCCGCAATAATAAACAGAGCTGGAGAGAGTGGATCTCCTTGCCGAACTCCACGGAAAGCCTGGAAATACTCTGTCGACTCCCCGTTGATCAGAGGAGCATACCATACATTTTTAACTAGCCGAAGCATCATATCAACCCATTTGTTATGAAACCAAATTTCTAAGCACCTTCAGTAGAAATCTCCAATCAACCCTGTCATAGGCCTTCATTATATCTAGTTTAATTGCAACATTCCGCCTCTGTTTTTCTTGTTCATTCGAGCCATCATCTCCTGAGCAAGGAGAATATTATCGACAATTTCTCTGCCTTGAACAAACCCGCTCTGTTAGAGATATAAGACGGGGCAACAAAGGAGCTAAACGACGAGACAAGAGTTTAGATATGACCTTGTTCATCACCGAACACAAGCTGATTGGCCGATAATCTCCAAAGTACTTGGCCTGCTTCATCTTCGGGATCAAGACCAAAGAAGTATTAGTGAAAGAGCGGGGCAGAGCAAAACCATCGACAAAAAGCCCCACTGCCTCAGTTAAGTCCTGACCAATGATATCCCAACATGTAATAAAAAATAGCGGAGTAAACCCATCAGGCCCTGGCGCGCTATTTTTGTCGAGCGACTTAATAGCATCAAGAATTTCTTCCGAAGAAGGTGTTGCAATCAACTTGTCATTCTTCTCATCAGTCACCATGCAAGGAATGTTCTCGACCATCTCTGACTCCTCCTGGATATCTCCTCTTTGGTATAGTTTAGAGTAAAACTCTTTGGCATATGCATGTATCAAAAGTTTGTCTTTCAAAATAGTCCCATCCTCTTTAGTAATAGAGTAAATTTGAAGTGACCGCTTCCGATTAGTCACACACCCATGGAAATATGCAGTGTTTTTATCACCTTGCAAATCCCATTTCATCCTAGATTTCTATTTCCAATAAGCTTCCTCTATGCTAACCCGTTGCTTTAGAATTATGGTAGCCCTGGATAACTGTTGACGACTCTCAACAGTATTATGTTGTTCATGAAATTTTTTTGCAGCCAATACATCATCTTCCGTAGTCTTGACCTGTTGAAATATATCTCCGTACGTAAGTCGACTCCAGGTAGAGAGAACCTTTCTGCAAGCCTCAAGTCGAAGGGATACTCGAGTAATACCAAGTCTATGATCAACTGAGGACCACGCTTGTTGTATTAAGGGCCTGAATCCTTCATGCTTAACCCAAAAGTCTAAAAATCTAAACTGCTTTCTGCCCACTGCCACATTAGATTTAAATTTGGTCAGCAATGGCACGTGGTCTGACTCAGCTCGATTGAGGTGCTCGACCGAAGATAGCGGCGCCATATCTAACCAGGCATTATCAACCAAGACTCGATCCAATCTGGATCCCCGACGGCCATCCTGCTTAGACTTGATCCAAGTGTAGCAACTACCAGAGTATTGAAGCTCAACCAGTCCTGTAGCAAGGATGAAATTCGCAAACTCTTCAATAGAGAGGTGGTCAGGAGGCCGACCACTTATTTTCTCCCCTGACCGCAAAATGGCATTAAAATCCCCCCAATTGACCAAGGAGCTTGAAGAGAGAGCTGCAGTTGTGTAAGTCTATCCCATAGCAATCGACGACCGTCCTTTGTATTATCACCATGGACAATAGTGAAAAATACAGGAACAGAAAGCATATGATGATTAAGAGAAATAGTCAGTGCCTGATCAAATGTATCATGAAGAGAAACATCACAGTTCGATTTTGCCATAACCCAGATATTGCCCCGCTCATTCGAGAAAGCCTGAGCAAAGCCTAACTTCAACTGGTAGTGCAGGAGCTGACTTCTATCAACTTTTGGTTCTATGATGCCGATAAACACAATCTTGTGAATTCTCACCAGAGACTTAATCCTTTTCAGAGTCATTGGATTTGCGATGCCTCGAACATTCCATATGAGCGTATTAAACATTAAAGGAGGACTTGGGTTTACCAGTGAGGGCGGAGTTTGCAGATTGCCGTATGACTCGGTCGGAGGGCGGGACCACCTTCTGAGTCTTCCTTTTCTTTTGAGAAGCTTCTGTGTGTTGAGGATGCCCGGCTTCTGTGTGTTGAAGACGCTCGACTTCTGTTCGGCTATCACCCGAACACCCATCGTCCGCCTCCAGTCCCTCGTCATGTCGGTCAGCCGGTTCACGGTCGACTTCATCCGCCCAGCTGCCAATAATAGGTGGAGTAGGATCCCCTATATCCGCCGGTGCATCAAGTAGCTCCCCTTCTTCAGGAGAGCGACCCTCTTCTTGGTGGTTGGTGACGTACGCCGCCAGTTGAGAACCATTAATTGCATTAATCGCCACTTC
>JANAVB010018797.1:6149907-6304907 GCA_029216955.1 Iris pallida
CTTGATATGTTTCTCCATACCATGTTCACCTGTTTATTATCTGCTTGATTGGATAGTGTAGTATACCAGCTTGTCCATATTATAGTCCATGTTAGAGTAGTCCATACCTGTGTCATGACTGAGTTGTACCATGTCATCACCTGTATCTTGACTGAGTCGTGTCTACAAGTATGTGTGATTGAACTGCTATTCCTGCATCGTTTTCACAACCTGCGAGTGTCACTCCCGATCCTGGAATACGTATTTTAATACGTAAACCGATAAATTGTATTTACCTTGTATTTATACTATATTTATTATGCTGTATTTCTTCATGTATTTCCCAAAACTATTTGACAAAATATTATTTCCTAATTTATTTTCTGCATTTGGGCCTACAGTTTTGGCTCATTTGGGTAACCCATTCTTGGTTCACCAATGGTTCATCATGAACCCTTTGGTTCATCATGAACCCATGGGTCCAAGATTCTATATAATAACTCAACTCATTCTCTCTCCTCTCATTTATTTTCTCTCATTTACTTTCCTCCACCAACCAAGGCAAGTACCAACTTGCTCAAGAGATGGATCCATAAATGTTGTTGATGTTTTCTTATAAAATTATTTGTCAAAATATGTTCTTCTCCTTATTCTATACTAGTTTAGAACTTGAAATTTTTCATTTTGAAGCTTTAATCTTTGTAGATCTAGGTTTTAACCATTTTCGGATTTCCTTGGTTTTGATCTAGCAAACTTCATTATTTTTAAGTTTTGATAGTTCCATGTTGTAGAGAATTTTTGTTCTGCCCCATTTTGACCTAAGGTAGTTCCGATTTGGGCTCCGAATGAAGGTTTTGTGTAGCTTGGAAGCCATGGTTGCTTGGCTCCTCTTCTCGGACAGGTGGAGAAGAAGAGCAGTACTTGACCGCATGAGTCTTCATGCGGCAAGTCTCTGGCCGCATGGCCTTTCCAGCCGCATGAGACTCGTTCGAGTTCAGCCGCATGGAAAGTCTTTCCTAGCCGCATAAGACTTACTTGAGTACTTGACCGCATGAATCTTCATGCGGCAAGTAATTGAGCCGCATAGCCTTGTTCAGACTCAGCCGCACGAGCCCCTGTTATCTTGAGCCGCATGGACTTCATGCGGCTAGCTTTGTAGCCGCATGAGTTCTGTTGCACCTGGCCGCATATGCGCTGCTGTTTTGGGCCGCATAAAGCTCATCCATCATCCAGCCGCATAAGTATCGCCCATGCTCAGCCGCATAGGACTTCGTCTGATCGTAGCCGCATATGCTGTTGAACCCCGGCCGCCTGGCGATTGCTCCCTTCGCAGCCGCATACGCTGACACCCCTTCGTCCGCATAAACCCGCCTCTCCATCCGCATGCGCCTTGGGGCTCTTTGAGCCGCATAAGCATGTAGTCCCAGCCGTATGAACCAGTATTGACCCGGCCGCATGGACTCACTCCCTTTGAGCCGCATGGACTTTTGTGCCCTATATTGTTACCTTGTTATTATTGTTATTATTATATATATATATTATATGCCCATTTTATATCCTTACGCCTTTTGTCCTGAGCATGATAAGAGCACTAATGTGACCCCGGAGAACAAAGTGTTCCTACCTGATACACATACCTGAATGTCCCAGTTCTTGTTCATGCTCGACAAAAGACTCGTAACTCCACGTGGCGTATTTGCAATGATGCATTACACTAAGGAGGGTAGAACATGTTGACATACTGATTGACATGAATCCTCTTTGGGGTACTCATACTAAGGTGCGATTTTAGGAGGATAATCATGCAGGCCACAGCATGTGAGTCCAGATTTCACCTAGGGTTAAACTAGGCAACTAAATATACTAGATGCATGGGGAGGGCGAAATCCCGAGATCGTGTTACACCAGCCGCCTTGAGATACTGTCTTGACGCGCCGGCTGGTCTCCACGGATACTGTGTCATCTGCAACGAGTGGATGACTGTATCCGATTAATTCCTGCTACATATTATAGGTTTTAGCAAGGTGGCCTTACGTGGGACCTGTGCTCAATCATACCTGTCTACGCGAACCCCTGGGTTGGCTAGCCTTGCTGGAAGGATACGATCTGAGGATTTTCTAATAACATGATGCGAGGATAACCTCGTCCCACTAGAAACTCGTAGACTTGATTGGCCGTGAAAACGACTTGCTTGTATCCTATTACCTTCCGTGAGTAACTGAGGGAAGCGGACTGTCATGGTACGTGATCCAACCCATGTTCTTGTTTGATTGTTGGGTTGGTTATCGTACTATGATAGGCTGTGGACCGAAGTTATGAACGGAAGACTTATTCTGGTTGTGAAGTGCTACTTCTGTGAATGACTGAGGAACATGGTCTATCATGGTACATGATCCAACCCATGTTCTTGTTTGATTGTTGGGTTGGTTATTGTGCTGCGATAGGCTATCGACCGAAGTCACGATCAGGAGATTTTATTGTTTATACCCTTTAACTTATGCGAAAGTTATAGAGTACGACGCGTCCCGACTCCATGCGGCACCTTTTGTCCTTGTTTGGTTGTAAGGGTGCCATATGGGTTCGAGGATGTGGCGTTACCCTATAATGGTAGCATAAGTATTACTATTATCAATCATTCTATTAACTGGGTTTTTAGTCTTAACTCTTGTGCCCCTTTGGCGGTACTTGCTATACGGGGCTGACCCCGCTGGTTTTATTTGGCCAGATTCCGTAGCAGAGCCTGAGGACACGATCTTCCTTCCTGACATCCATGGTGCATACTAGGAGCATGGCAGTTCAGGGACTCGAGTGGGTTTCTTCTCCACCACTCCTGCTTATACTTTTGCGGCGTTTAGCCACCGGCACCTGTTAGCCGAATTACTCGATATTTTGTGTCAGTACATAATTGTAATTAAACAGACTGCAGCTGTGTATAATTTTGTACTCCTGACTCTCCGAGATAGCTAAATTATGAAGCTAGTCTCTCATGATCATTTTGATACAGCGTCGGGGACGCCTTACAGCTTTATCTTTAATGTTCATCTATTTGCTGATGTGATTTGATTGATTGAGACATAGAACTCGGTGGGACCATAGGAGACTTGATTGTAGCATGTACCCCCTAGTCTCTCGACAGCCACGATCGCCGTATGACGTTACGTACCTCATATGGTGTAGCTGGCCTAGTCCGTCTCCGTATTTCGGTACTGGGGCGTGACAAGGTTTTAGTGGTGGCCCATGCAGGTCTGATTTTCAGACTTGTGGGGTATTGCGAATTATTAGGAGTCTCAATCAAAACTTGTTCCCCTTAAAATTCTGTTTCGAACTCCCTGTCCTTGCCTTGATCCCTAACCTGACTTGCATCCTCGAAATCTTCCTCGTCCGGACTTGATAATCTTATATTCTTCTCCATAGGGGTGCTTCATTCTCAGTAGCGGGAGAGGCCCATGAGGAAGAGCAGCAAGAGCATGGCTCGACTGGACAACAACAGGGGAGAAAACCTTCTCCAGTGCAGGCACGAGCAGAAAGGGAACCAGAGGCAGTGCAGCCGCAGGTTATTAAAACTCCTGCAGCACCAGCAGCGACGGCCGTACCAGACGCCGTAGCACTCCTGGAGATCATCCGGGGGTTTCTTGTCACTAACCAACAGCAACAGACTCGGCAGCAGGAGCAGAACGTGTTGCTGAACCAAGGGATTCAGTTAGCTCTTGAGAGGAGTGCCGGAGTTGACTCGGGAGCATCAGGAAGGTTCCGTCGCTTGAACCCGAGGTATTTTGATGGCACGGAGGATGCCATCACTGCGGATGCATGGATTCAAGACATCGAAGCCATTCTTGTGGCAGCCAAGGTTCCAGATGATGAGAAGGTTGATCAGGTCAAACTGGTACTTCAGGATCTTGCCCGCGACTGGTGGGCATCAGAAGAAGTTGGTACAAGACGCCCTGTTCGTTGGACCACCTTCAGTGACAGATTCAAGGCCAAGTATTTTGGCGTGGTAGCTCGATATGAGCTCCAACAGAAGTTCATCAATCTCAAGCAAGCAGGCAAGACCGTAGATGGGTATGCAGCAGAGTTCTACAGATTGTGCCCTTTCGCACCAGCAATGGTGGCAACGGAGCCAGAGAAGGCTATGAGGTTCCAGCAGGGACTTCATTTGGAACTACTACAGCTTGTGGAGGGACACGACTATCAGACGTTTGACGCTGTCTTAACGGCAGCCCGGAGGCACGAGCTTACCCAGTAAAGGTTGGCATCGAGGACAGGAGGTCAGAAGAGATCTCATTCCCAGGTTGGAGGAGGAGCAATGCAGCGAACATCGGCACCAGCACCCGGTGTACGTATTCATGATGCGAGAGCGCCGCGGAGGACGACCGTGTCAACTAATACAGTGCCAGTTCGGCATCAGCAGCCGAGGAACCAGCAACAGCGTCAGGGAGCACCCCAGGGCTGTACATTCTGTGGGAAGGCAGGGCACACGAGGGAGGTGTGCCGGTCAGTGAATGGCTTATGCTTGAGGTGTGGTAGTTCAGACCACCGTATTTCTACTTGTCCTATGATGCAGAGGCCAGGAAGGCCAGCTCAGCAGTTTCCAGCTCCAGTGGCAACCCCGAGTGGAGGGCCAGTATTAGCAGTAAGGCCCCTAGCCCAGCGTCTACCAACGCAGGCTCAGATGTTCCGCCAGGCACAGGAAGCCGAAGGCCCTCAGAGGCAGCAACAGCATGGTCGAGGAAGGCCGCAACAAGGGGCTCCGCGGGGCCAGGCTCTCACATTAACCTTGGGAGAGGCTCTAGCATCCAGTGACGTGGTGGCAGGTAAAATTCTCGTCACCTCATTTCCCGCTGTAGCATTATTTGATTCAGGCGCTACTCATTCATTCATCTCTGCACAATATGCTACACGGATTGGACTAGTGTTTGAGGCATTGCCGGAGAGGATGGATATACTCACCGGCAATGGGCTCGTAGAAGTGAGCAGAGTGCGCTTTTCATGTCCGGTAGAGGTGTGTGGGCATTTATTGCCCGCATCATTGATTGAATTCCCTATGGGGAATTTTGATGTTGTTCTTGGCATGGACTGGTTGAGAGACAGTCATGCGGTAATTGATTGTAGAGGAGGTAGGGTCATATTCAGCGTTCCTGGGATGGAGCAGTTCATTTTTACTCGAACCTTGAAGAATCAGGCCGGAGGCGTCATCTCAGCAGCAGTGTCAGAGCCAGGATAGATTCCGAGAGTGGTCGAAGATTTTCTCGACGTCTTCCCTGATGAGCTCCCAGGGATACCCCCAGTCAGAGAGGTAGAATTTAGCATTGAGTTGAACCCTGGAACGAGGCCTATTGCGGACAGAGTTTACAGAATGTCGCCGTCAGAACAGGATAAGTTGTATCAACATGAAAAAGAGTTGAAGTCTAAGGGATTCATCCGAGACAGTAAATCGCCCTGGGCCGCGCTAGTGATTCTAGTTCCCAAGAAGGATGGGTCGACGAGGATGTGCATCGACTACCGCAAGCTGAATGCAGTAACAGTGAAGAATAAGTACCCGCTACCAAGGATTGATGACCTGTTTGACCAGTTGAGCAAGGCCAGCGTCTTTTCCAAGATCGTTCTTCGGTCGGGATACTATCAAGTAAGAGTCCGGGAGCAAGACATACCGAAGACAGCATTCAGATCTAGATATGGGCATTATGAGTTTTTAGTAATGCCCTTTGGATTAACCAACGCCCCCGCAATATTCATGGATTTAATGAACCGCATCTTTCTGCCGTACTTGGATAAATTTGTGGTGGTGTTCATAGATGACATTCTTATCTATTCCAGCAGTGAAGAGGAGCATGAGAAACATCTTAGGACTGTCTTGCAGACATTGAGGGAGCATCAACTTTATGCGAAGCTCGACAAGTGTGAATTCTGGTTAGATCACATTTCGTTCCTGGGGCATGTAATTTCTGGGGCAGGAGTGTCAGTGGATCCGAAGAAGATAGAGGCCGTAGAGCACTGGCCAGTCCCGAGAACGGTTGCAGAAGTGCGAAGTTTCTTGGGATTAGCTGGTTACTACAGAAGGTTCGTGGCGGACTTTGCCAAGATCTCTGCTCCCTTAACGCGTTTGACGCACAAGGATGTAGAGTTTGTTTGGTCAGCTAGCTGTCAGGCATCATTTGAAGAATTGAAGAAGAGATTGATCTCAGCCCCGATCTTGACGCTTCCGGTAGGAGCAGGAGTCTTTACAGTATATTGTGACGTATCTGGGAAGGGTCTTGGATGTGTATTGATGCAGCACGGAAAGGTAATAGCATATGCGTCTCGGCAGCTTCGAGACCATGAGAAGAATTACCCGACTCACGATTTAGAGTTAGCAGCTGTGGTGTTTTCACTAAAGTTGTGGAGGCATTATTTATACGGGGATCGGGTAGAGATCTATACTGATCATAAGAGTTTGAAATACGTGTTCACGCAGCGAGATTTGAACATGAGGCAAAGAAGATGGTTAGAACTGCTGAAGGATTTTGATTTAGATCTTCAGTATCATCCAGGCAAGGCGAATATAGTTGCAAATGCGCTGAGTAGGAGAAACAGTGCCTTTATCTTGACCTCGCAGAAGCATATTTTAGAAGACCTTCAGAGTATGGGAATCGAAGTAGTTTTGCCAAGGGATATAGGAAGAATGACCAGTATACAGATTCAGTCAACCTTAGTAGAGAGGATAAGGGCAGCACAAGCAGGAGATCCACAGATTCAGAAGTTGCGGTCGGAGTGTGAATCAGGCCGTAGGAAGGAGTTAGTGATTCATGAAGATGGTACGCTCAGGTTTGGAAACAGACTCTGTGTACCGAGTGGAGACCTTCGGCAAGAAGTTATGTCCGAAGCTCATAGTTCTATTTACTCTATTCATCCAGGAGGAACGAAGATGTATCGAGATATCAGGCAGTACTTTTGGTGGAATGGCATGAAAAGAGAGATAGCAAGATTTGTATCCAAGTGTCTGGTATGTCAGCAGGTGAAAGCCGAGCAGCAGAGACCAGCAGGGTTGCTACAGCCGCTTTCTATCCCAGAATGGAAATGGGAGCACATCACGATGGACTTTGTGACCGGTTTACCTAGATCCTCGGCTGGCAAGAATGCAGTCTGGGTAATAATAGATCGACTCACGAAGGTCGCTCATTTGCTTCCCTTTCGAGTTGGACAGACTACTGAACAGCTAGCAGAAATGTACATGAAGCAGATAGTAAGGCAGCATGGTGTTCCAGTTAGTATAGTATCAGATCGGGATACGCGGTTCACTTTCCATTTTTGGCGGAGCTTACACCAAAGTTTGGGAACCAAGTTAAGATTCAGTACTGCTTATCATCCATAAACCGACGGGCAATCAGAAAGAACCATTCAGACGTTAGAAGATATGCTACGGGCGTGTACCTTGGATTTTGGCAGATCTTGGGAGGATCACCTTCATCTAGTGGAGTTCTCCTATAACAATAGCTACCAGGCTAGCATTCAGATGGCCCCGTTCGAAGCATTGTACGAAAGAAAGTGCAGGTCCCCTTTGGCATGGGACGACGTCGGAGAACGGAAGTTGTTGGGGCCAGAGATGATCATGCAGACTGTGGAGATAGTTAAGTTGGTCAGAGAGCGCCTTCGATTGTACAGGACCGACATCGTCATTGGGCAGATCAGCATCGTAGGCCTCTAGAGTTCAGAGTTGGCGACCAAGTGTTTCTGCGGATTTCGCCAACTCGGGGTATCATTAGGTTTGGAACCCGAGGAAAGCTTAGTCCAAGATACGTTGGTCCTTTTAAGGTTCTCGCTCGGGTAGGCGATGTGGCTTATCGACTTGCCCTTCCGCCTTCGTTAACTGGCATACATGATGTGTTTCATGTGTCCCAATTACGTGGGTATGTCCCGGATCCGAGTCATGTCCTCGATCATTCAGAGTTAGTCGTTGGTACCGACCTAACTTACGAGGAACAACCCGTATCTATTTTAGACCGGCGAGAGAAGGTACTCAAGAATCGGACGATAAGCCTTGTCCGTGTTTCTTGGAATCATCACTCTCCGGGAGAGTCAACCTGGGAGCGCGAGGACGAGATCAGATCTCGGTATCCGCATTTGTTTGACTAATAAGGTATATTTTTGCACCTTATTGACACGATTCCATGCTTATCTGCACCTGCTTGTTTTGCACTTTGTGATGTATGATAATAACTGCTATGATAGTTAACTTATATATGATTGTGCCTTGCTTGCCCTGATTTCACTATCCTGTCTTGGCTGGAATTCCGAGGACGGAATTTTTCTAAGAAGGGTAGAGATGTCACTCCCCGATCCTGGAATACGTATTTTAATACGTAAACCGATAAATTGTATTTACCTTGTATTTATACTATATTTATTATGCTGTATTTCTTCATGTATTTCCCAAAACTATTTGACAAAATATTATTTCCTAATTTATTTTCTGCATTTGGGCCTACAGTTTTGGCTCATTTGGGTAACCCATTCTTGGTTCACCAATGGTTCATCATGAACCCTTTGGTTCATCATGAACCCATGGGTCCAAGATTCTATATAATAACTCAACTCATTCTCTCTCCTCTCATTTATTTTTTCTCATTTACTTTCCTCCACCAACCAAGGCAAGTACCAACTTGCTCAAGAGATGGATCCATAAATGTTGTTGATGTTTTCTTACAAAATTATTTGTCAAAATATGTTCTTCTCCATATTCTATACTAGTTTAGAACTTGAAATTTTCCATTTTGAAGCTTTAATCTTTGTAGATCTAGGTTTTAACCATTTTCGGATTTCCTTGGTTTTGATCTAGCAAACTTCAATATTTTTAAGTTTTGATGGTTCCATGTTGTAGAGAATTTTGTTCTGCCCCATTTTGACCTAAGGTAGTTCCGATTTGGGCTCCGGATGAAGGTTTTGTGTAGCTTGGAAGCCATGGTTGCTTGGCTCCTCTTCTCGGACAGGTGGAGAAGAAGAGCAGTACTTGACCGCATGAGTCTTCATGCGGCAAGTCTCTGGCCGTATGGCCTTTCCAGCCGTATGAGACTCGTTCGAGTTCAGCCGCATGGAAAGTCTTTCCTAGCCGCATAAGACTTACTTGAGTACTTGACCGCATGAATCTTCATGCGGCAAGTAATTGAGCCGCATAGCCTTGTTCAGACTCAGCCGCACGAGCCCCTGTTATCTTGAGCCGCATGGACTTCATGCGGCTAGCTTTGTAGCCGCATGAGTTCTGTTGCACCTGGCCGCATATACGCTGCTGTTTTGGGCCGCATAAAGCTCATCCATCATCCAGCCGCATAAGTATCGCCCATGCTCAGCCGCATAGGACTTCGTCTGATCGTAGCCGCATATGCTGTTGAACCCCGGCCGCCTGGCGATTGCTCCCTTCGCAGTCGCATACGCTGACACCCCTTCGTCCGCATAAACCCGCCTCTCCAGCCGCATGCGCCTTGGGGCTCTTTGAGCCGCATAAGCATGTAGTCCCAGCCGCATGAACCAGTATTGACCCGGCCGCATGGACTCACTCCCTTTGAGCCGCATGGACTTTTGTGCCCTATATTGTTACCTTGTTATTATTGTTATTATTATTATATATATATATATATTATATGCCCATTTTATATCCTTATGCCATTTGTCCTGAGCATGATAAGAGCACTAATGTGACCCCGGAGAACAAAGTGTTCCTACCTGATACACATACCTGAATGTCCCAGTTCTTGTTCATGCTCGACAAAAGACTCGTAACTCCACGTGGCGTATTTACAATGATGCATTACACTAAGGAGGGTAGAACATGTTGACATACTGATTGACATGAATCCTCTTTGGGGTACTCATACTAAGGTACGATTTTAGGAGGATAATCATGCAGGCCACAGCATGTGAGTCCAGATTTCACCTAGGGTTAAACTAGGCAACTAAATATACTAGATGCATGGGGAGGGCGAAATCCCGAGATCGTGTTACACCAGCCGCCTTGAGATACTGTCTTGACGCGCCGGCTGGTCTCCACGGATACTGTGTCATCTGCAACGAGTGGATGACTGTATCCGATTAATTCCTGCTACATATTATAGGTTTTAGCAAGGTGGCCTTACGAGGGACCTGTGCTCAATCATACCTGTCTACGCGAACCCCTGGGTTGGCTAGCCTTGCTGGAAGGATACGATCTGAGAATTTTCTAATAACATGATACGAGGATAACCTCGTCCCACTAGAAACTCGTAGACTTGATTGGCCGTGAAAACGACTTGCTTGTATCCTATTACCTTCCGTGAGTAACTGAGGAAAGCGGACTGTCATGGTACGTGATCCAACCCATGTTCTTGTTTGATTGTTGGGTTGGTTATCGTACTATGATAGGCTGTGGACCGAAGTTATGAACGGAAGACTTATTCTGGTTGTGAAGTGCTACTTCTGTGAATGACTGAGGAACATGGTCTATCATGGTACATGATCCAACCCATGTTCTTGTTTGATTGTTGGGTTGGTTATTGTGCTGCGATAGGCTATCGACCGAAGTCACGATCAGGAGATTTTATTGTTTATACCCTTTAACTTATGCGAAAGTTATAGAGTACGACGCATCCCGACTCCATGCGGCACCTTTTGTCCTTGTTTGGTTGTAAGGGTGCCATATGGGTTCGAGGATGTGGCGTTACCCTATAATGGTAGCATAAGTATTACTATTATCAATCATTCTATTAACTGGGTTTTTAGTCTTAACTCTTGTGCCCCTTTGGCGGTACTTGCTATACGGGGCTGACCCCGCTGGTTTTGTTTGGCCAGATTTCGTAGCAGAGCCTGAGGACACGATCTTCCTTCCTGACATCCATGGTGCATACTAGGAGCATGGCAGTTCGGGGACTCGAGTGGGTTTCTTCTCCACCACTCCTGCTTATACTTTTGCGGCGTTTAGCCACCGGCACCTGTTAGCCGAATTACTCGATATTTTGTGTCAGTACATAATTGTAATTAAACAGACTGCAGCTGTGTATAATTTTGTACTCCTGACTCTCCGAGATAGCTAAATTATGAAGCTAGTCTCTCATGATCATTTTGATACAGCGTCGGGGACGCCTTACAGCTTTATCTTTAATGTTCATCTATTTGCTGATGTGATTTGATTGATTGAGACATAGAACTCGGTGGGACCATATGAGACTTGATTGTAGCATGTACCCCCTAGTCTCTCGACAGCCACGATCGCCGTATGACGTTACGTACCTCATATGGTGTAGCTGGCCTAGTCCGTCTCCGTATTTCGGTACTGGGGCGTGACAGCGAGTCCACACACGAGGCGAGGGTTGTCCGTTTGCACCTGCGAGTCCACACACAGGGCGAGGGTGACTTGTCTTGAAACTGACCTGCGAGTCCACATTCGGGGCGGGGGTTAGTGATTAGTTCAAGCCTGAGAGTCCACACTCGGGACGAGGGTTTGGTATTCCATTGATCTCTTATTCTTCCAGCAGTTCATTTATGCATAGTTGATCCCGTATCCGTGTTCATAGTTACCTGTCAGTAGCCACATGTCAGTCTCATGTCTAGTTCCTGTTTATATCCTGTTTATATTATTGCATGATTAAACTGTTAGATAGGCATGTTTATATGTATCTTGTTATGTCCCCTGAGGACCTGATGATCTCTTCAGGTAGCTGATTGTATGGAGTTAGTTAGCGGCTCATGATGGTAGTGATTACACCTGCAGGGATACAGGTATTTGCTTGTGATATTTCTTTATTATCCTCTCGTGCTTTATATTCTATACCATGATATATCCTGCTTATTTCATAGACTCCTATTATTCTTGGAGTCTGATCAGACATATATGCTAGTGGGCTGCAGACCACGACCCATACTTGTTCATTCTTGTTTTACATGATTCTTGTGGATTGAGATATAGTTTAGATTAGACATAATACCCTATTCTGGACAGCTTATACGTATTCGAGTTGGGCTGGAATCCGCTTGATACGTAGCTGGCTGGTTTACAAGCTCGTGTCCGAAAAGCGGGTGCGGGTCATGACAGCAGGTTCTGTTCTTCTTGACTCCTTTCCTGCATACACTTTATTTGATTCGGGGGCTTCCTATAGTTTTGTGTCTGTATTTTTTGCTGTTATACACCAGCTTTCTTTCGAACCATTGCCTAGGACTTGCAAGATCACGACTGGGGGTGGTATCATCCTCGTCCGTGATGTTTGCAAGGATCAGAGAGTAGTTTTGGGAGGCCGAGAACTGGATGTAAGTCTGCTCATAATGTCATTACCGAACTACGATATTGTACTCGGTATGGATTGGTTAAGCAGGCACCATGCCAGTATAGATTATCGCGGTGGTAGAGTTCTCTTCAGAGTGCCAGGAGAGCCAGAGTTCAAGTTCACCAGACAAGAGACGGACCAGAGCAGTGGAGTCTTCTGCGGAGCTTCAGTAGAGGAGTAGAGCATGCCACATCCATTGATAGCTGAGTTTATGGATGTATTTCTGGAAGAGTTACCAAGGTTACCTTCGGACAGAGATGTGGAGTTTTCTATAGATTTGGTGCCAGGTGCAGAGCCGATATCTCAGCACGTCTATAGAATGAACAACAATGAGCTAATGGAGTTGAAGAAGCAGGTAGATGAGTTGCAGGACAAAGGCTTCATCCGATCGAGTTCTTTACCATGGGGTGCACCAGTACTCTTTGTGCCGATGAAGGATGGGTCGGTACGGATGTGTATCGACTACAGGGCTCTCAACAGCCTTACGATCAAGAATAAGTACCCGCTGTCGAGAATCGATGATCTGTTCGATCAATTGAGCGGAGCGAAGGTATTCTCCAAGATTGATCTGAGGCAGGTTACCATCAAGCGAAGATGAAGAAGGAGGACATTCCGAAGACAGCATTCAGGACACGGTATGGCCAGTTTGAGTTCATGGTGATGCCGTTTGGGTTAACTAACGTCCCGGTGATATTCATAAACTTGATGAACAAGGTGTTCCACCAGTACTTGGATAAGTTCGTCGTGATGTTCATCTACGACATCTTGGTATATTCGAAGACCCCAGAGGAGCATGAGGAGCATCTGAGAGTGGTTCTGGAGACTCTCAGAAAGGAGCAGCTTTACGACAAGCTTTCGAAGTGTAAGTTCTTTTGGATCAAGTTGATTTTCTGGGTCACGTTGTGATCGAAGATGGGATCTCAGTGGACCCGAAGAAGATCAGAGCAGTTGAGGTGTGGACAGCACCGAGTTCAGTTGCAGAGATCAGGAGCTTTCTGGGATAAGCAGGCTACTACAGAAGCTTCGTTCAGGATTTCTTCCAGATTGTAGAGCCATTGACTAGGCTGACCCGGAAGGATGCAGAGTTTATCTGGTTAGAGGAATGTCAGATTGCTTTCGATGAGTTAAAGAAGCGACTGACAACAGCCCTGATTTTGACATTGTCATCAGGATCAGGCTGGTTCACTATCTAAAGTGACGCCTCAGGAAAGGGTCTGGGTTGTGTCTTGCAGCAGCATGGAAAGATGATTGCCTATGCATCCAGGCAATTACTTCCACATGAGAAGAACTATCCTACCCATGACTTGGAGTTGGCGGCAGTTATATTTGCTCTTAAGTTGTGGAAGCACTATTTATACGGAGAGCGTGTGGAGATCTTCACAGACCACAAAAGCTTGAAGTATGTGTTTACACAGAAAGAGCTCAATATGAGGCAGCGCAGGTGGTTGGAGTTGATGAAGGACTTCGACATTTCTATGCAGTATCATCCAGGAAAGGCCAACATGGTTGCCAATGCCTTGAGTAGGTATCCGGTAGCTATGTGTTTGATGATGGATCGTCACTTGTTAGTAGATTTAGAGAGCCTGGGGATCGAGGTAATTGTGCCAGGAGTTCAGATTCAGATGTAGGGCCTTCAGATTCAGTCGGACCTGATGGAGAGGATCAAGTCGACCCAGTTCGAGGATGTTACTCTGCGATGTATCCGAGAGCAGGTTCGAGCAGGATTGGCGGATGGTGAGTTTATTCTTGCAGAGGATGGCGCATTGAGGCACGGTTCCAGACTATGTGTGCCAAGAGGAGAACTACGGGAGCAGGTTATACAGGAGACCCATCGCTCTTAGTACACTATGCATCCAAGTGCCAACAAGATGAATAGGGATCTGAAGGGGCATGTATGGTGGTATGGGATGAAGTGGGAGGTAGCTCGCTTCGTAGCCAGATGTTTAATCTGTCAGCAGGTTAAGGCAGAGAGGCAGAGGCCAGGAGGACTGTTACAGCCATTACCCATTTCAAAGTGGAAGTGGGAGCACATCACGATGGACTTGTTTCTGGATTGTCGCATACACCAGGAGGAAAAGACGTGACATTGAAGACAGGTTGACCAAATCATCCCACTTTTTACCATTTAAGGTGGGTACGTCTACGGAGAGGCTAGCAGAGATGTTGTAACTCCTCTTCCCAAAATTTTTTAAAAATATTTTTATTATTTATCTGATTTAAATGGTAATTTTTAGATTTTTATACATAATTATTTAATTACTATTACGGTAGATGACTTTAGCCATGGTTGAGTTTTGAAGTACCATACGACTATGAATCATGGCACGGATAGTGCAGTGGCGTGTCTTGACTAGTATATTAGCCATGCCAGGGAAGGCTGAGCTATAGTGATGCCCTAACTAGGAAAACCATACTAAGTTATGACATGACCCTATAAATAATCTAATTATTATTGATTATTGACTTGTAGGAGACCCGGTTGTACCAATTTAGTCCGGAATGGACCCAAGCCAAGCACAAGCCCTTGTAGTGATGCAGTGCATCCAAAGACAGACCATATAGGAATATTTTATGTGTGTACAATTATTTCTTAATTAATTTAGGACTTGACGTATGTTTTCTAGATATTTGATTATTTGTACAAAATTGGTATTATTATTAAATAATGTTTTGTAATAATTGTACGATTTTCTGAGCCTGATAAAGATTATGCTGGTTAGGTTCTTATTTGATTCTCCTTGCTAATGCCATTTCTGTATCTGTGTGCTAGTGCTATTAAACTTTTTTTATAGTACGTTTTATTTTCTAGTTAGGTCTCTTTCAAAAGAGTTCTTGATAGTGTTATTTTTATTTTCCTTTTCACTTTCCTTCCACAAATGTAATTGTAGTGGCCCTTTCCTTCAGTTTAACTTATCTGTTTGTATATTTTGAGTTTGCTTCATGTGGGGTCCTTTCTAATAATGGTGGGGGCTTTCTGGTGTCAACCACATCTAATGCCTCTCCTAACATGAGTCCATGTATTGACCTGTGGCCAATACAACTGATAACACTATTACCTGTACTCAAACTTGAATTGAGTCTATTTAGCTTGAGTGTCAGTTGTGTGTCTGTGACTATATTCTTACGTTAACTTTGTGTTTCGGGCATGTTCTAATGTACATGTGGTGATTCGTACAATAAAATTCAGGAGGTTTCTTGAGTATGATGGGAACCATTATCTCACATGTCCAACTAGTCTACATGCTATCTATTTTATGCCATTTGCTCAAATATTACTTACATACTAAACTAAGTATTGCATCTTTTTTGAACATGCCATTACAACAAAGACCCAAACCCATGGCACATCCCAAGCCCAACCGTAGTCTTCTCCCCCCCGACCCTGTGAAACCAAAACAAAACCAAAGTATATATATTCGTATAGAACGAGAGAGGCATCAAAAGGGATCTCTCATAAACCCTAAACCAAACCCTAACCCGAACAGCTCCACGCCCCGGCACCCCGCGCGCGTGCGCACGCATCGTCGCAGGTGACCTCCGGCCGGCCATGCGCGACGACGAGGCGGCAATAGCCGCTGCCGAACAACGCCAGCAATAACGAGAGAAGAGAATTGGCAGCAGCAGCGGGGCCAGACAGTTACCACTGTCAGGCACCCCCATCGCCTCGCTGTCAGACCCCGGTATGCCACTCCCTCCCAGTCGTATGCGGCCAGGCAGAATTGGAACGCCGCCAAGGCCGGCCAAACCGAGCAGCCGTGCAGCAGTAGTTGCACAACTTTTCGGGTTAGTTTCTTTCCCATCTCATCAAAAAATCTCGAACCGATTGGTTCTTTGTAATCACAAGATATACATCTATAAGTCCTATTAATTATTTCGATTGAAATCAAACCGGATTTGGAGTTAAATTGACTCGAAATCGACAAAAAAATTGTCCCTAAAATAGGGAATAAATCGTTCGAAACATCAAATAGGAAGGCCAATATCTATTAGGGCTCATAATGTTTTTGAAACAACCTAACCGAGATTAAAACCCATAAATTATTTTATTTTTGTGACTATCAGTTTCTGTTTAAAATTAGGTAAAAGTTGATTAAAAATCTGTTTTCAAAATTGGAAAAACTTTCGATACAATGTGCGTCCCGCCAAATCGGGTGACATAGACGTGAATCGAAAGCATCAAAAGGTGCGTAATGGCTTCGTGGACGTGTGTGATTTGACGGAATTCAAATTGGTCGCGTGTGCGCGACGAATTTGATGCGTATCCGTCAAAATTTACCGTATTGACCTCTTTGCAAATTTCCTAATTACTTTGTGCATGTTCATCAAATCTAGAAAAAACTTGTGCCAACATGACCGTATCGTTTTTTTGGTCCTGCATGTCAAGTTTGGTCCGATTCTGAGAAAGTTGACCAGATCGCCGTTTTGTGGGCCCCACGATCTGATTAAACGAGCAATTTTGTGCATGGCCTGCCGGAATCCAACTTTGGACATACGGTTGGGTCCATATCATCAAACCGAATCCATAGATATGTAGTTTGATGACTTTAGAGACCATTGACTTTGGCACGCTTTTCGGTGTAAAGCGGGTCCAACGGCGGACACCGTTTTGGCCCGAAATGACCAATTTGCCCTTGTGTCCAGAATTTGACTTAAGAACAGGCAATCGTAGCTAATTTGACTATTCTGAGAAGGTTGGCAATGTCTACTTTAGCTTTCGGAGACAGTTGTGATGATTTGGATTTATGGCTTATCAGTTGATGATATTTTGTGGATCTACGTACAACCACCAGGCAAGATACCTTGCCTCCCTCTACAGTTCATTTTCATGCTTATAGTTCTTCTGTTTTTATTATGTTATCATTTAGTTACTCTAGTTGATATGGATTTATATGTTTTCTACATACTATGTTTACCAGTTTATTGTCTTGCTTGTATATCAGTATTTCATGACTTGATAGCGTAGTTACACCAGGCTTGTTCATATTAGGGTTCATGCTAGAGTTGTCCTTACCTGTGTCATGACTGAGTTGTACCGTGTCATCATCTGTATCTTGACTGAGTCGTGTCTACAAGTATGTGTAATTGAACTGCTATTTCTGTACCGTTTCCTCAACCTACGAGTCCACAATCGGGGCGAGGGTTGACCGTTTGCACCTGCGAGTCCACACTCGGGGTGAGGGTGTTTGTCGTAAACTAACTTGCGAGTCCACACTCGGGGGAGGGTTAGTGATTAGTTCAAACCTGCGAGTCCACACTCGGGGTGAGGGTTTGGTATTCCATTGATCTCTTGTTCTTCCAGTAGTTCATTTATGCATAGTTGATCCCATATCCGTGTTCATAGTTACTTGTCAGTAGCCACATGTCAGTCTCATGTCTAGTTCCTGTTTATATCATGTTTATATTCTTATGAATGATTAAACTGCTAGATAGGCATATTTTTATATATCTTGCTATGCCCCCTGAGGACCTGATGATCTCTCCAGGTTAGTTATTGCGTGGAGTAGTCAGCAGTTCTAGATGGCGGATGATTATGACACTTGTGAGTTCCAGATGATTACGATATTGTTCGCGATATTCAGGTATCGATACCATGTTTATTATCCAGCTCATGCTTTCCTTTCATTATCATAAGGTATCCTATTTATTGATTCAGTTTGTAGACTCTTGTTATATTCCTTGGAGTCTTATCGGACATTATGCTAGTAGGCTACAGACCACGACCCATAGTTGTTCATTCATGCTTATATTACTCTTGTGGATTGAGATATAGATTGCATTGCCATGATTTGGTAGTATACCATAGCCTTGACAGCGTTTACATATTCGAGTCGGACTGGAGTTCGCTTGATACGTAGCTGGCTTGCTCATACCCTTGTATTCCGAAAAGTGGGCGCGTATCGTGACAAGTTTTTTTGGTGGCCCATGCAGGTCAGAGCATATCGTATCGGTTACGTAACTGTACTGATACGAGCTTGCGAATATGACTAAACCCTTAGAAATCTCAAACCACTCTGCCTTGAAAATTTTCTTAGAAATTTCTCTACCGTCTTTGAAACTTCGTATTCGTTCTCGATTATTCTCCCTTGCTCTCCCATACCATTGATTCTCGTTCCTTCCTATTCCGGGATGACGAATGATCGTGCTGTCTAGAATTTATCAGAAATTCTTAAATTATAGTATAATATTGCTTGATTATTTAATTTTTGGTTGTTTGATAGATATGGGGGATTAAAGATACCACATGTCCTAGATATTTTTGGTAGAATTATTAGCCACTAGTTAGAAGGTTATAAGATATTAGTGACCGTGTTATAAGGAGTAGTGTGACCAAAGGTGGGTAGAAGTCCTCAAGAATTCGGGGTTATAAAAGGGCTAGGAGAATGATATAAACCATTTTTAGGAATTAAAATTTAAGGAGATTAAGGTTAAGGTAGAATTTCTTTTTAAATTTTAAGGAATAGTTATGAATTAGAATTTCGAGGACAAAATTATTTTTAAGGTGGGTAGATTTGTAACTCCTCTTCCCAAAAATTTCTGAAAATATTTTTATTATTTATTTGATTTAAATGGTGATTTTTAGATTTTTATAAATAATTATTTAATTACTATTACAGTAGATGACTTTAGGCATGGTTGAGTTTTGAAGTACCAGACGACTAGGAATCATGGCACGGATAGTGCAGTGGCGTGCCTTGACTAGTATATTTAGCCATGCCAGGGAAGGCTGAACCATAGTGATGTCCTAACTAGAAAAACCAGACTAAGTTGTGACATGACCCTATAAATAATCTAATTATTATTGATTATTGACTTGTAGGAGACCAGGTTGTACCAATTTAGTCTGGAATGGACCCAAGCCAAGCACAAGCCCTTGTAGTGATGCAGTGCATCCAAAGACAGACCATGTAGGAATATTTTATGTGTGTACAAATATTTCTTAATTAATTTAGGACTTGATGTATGTTTTCTAGATATTTGATTATTTGTACAAAATTGGTATTATTATTAAATAATGTTTTGTAATAATTGTATGATTTTCTGAGCCATATAAAGAGTAAGCTGGTTAGGTTCTTATTTGATTCTCCTTGCTAATGCCATTTTTGTATCTGTGTGCTAGTGCTATTCAACTTTTGTTAAAGTACGTTTTATTTGCTAGTTAGGTCTCTTTCAGAAAGAGTTCTCGATAGTGTTATTTCTATTTTCCTTTTCACTTTCCTTCCTCAAATGTAATTATAGTGGCCCTTTCCTTCAGTTTAACTTATCTGTTTGTATATTTTGAGTTTACTTCATGTGGGGTCCTTCCTAATAATGGTGGAGGCTTTCTGGTGTCAACCACATCTAATGCCTCTCCTAACACGAGTCCATGCATTGACCTGTGGCCAATACAACTGATAACACTATTAACTGTATTCGAACTTGAATTGAGCCTATTTAGCTTGAGCGTCAGTTGTGTGTTTGTGACTATATTATTATGTTAACTTTGTGTTTCGGGCATGTTCTAATGTACATGTGGTGATTTGCACAATGAAATTCAGGAGGTTTCTTGAGTATGATAGGGACCATTATCTCACATGTCCAACTAGTCTACATGCTATCTATTTTGTGCCATTTGCTCAAATATTACTTACACACTAAACTAAGTATTGCGTCTGTGTTGAACATGCCATTACAACAAAGACCCAGACTCACGGCCCATCCCAAGCCCAACCGAAGTCTTCTCCTCCCCGACCCTGTAAAACCAAAACAAAACCAAAGTATATATATATTCGTATAGGATGAGAGAGGGATCGAAAGGGATCTCTCATAAACCCTAAACCAAACCCTAAACCAAACCCTAACCAGAGCAGCTCCATGCCCCGGCACCCCGTGCGCGTGCGTATGCGCCGCCGCAGGTGACCTCCGGTCGGCTAGGCACGACGGCGAGGCGGCAACAGCCGCTGCCGAACAACGCCAGCAATAACGAGAACAGAGCAATGATAGTAGCAGCGGGGCCAGGCAGCCGCCACCGTCGGGCGCCCCCATCGCCGTACTGCTGGACCCCTGCGTGCCACTCCCTTCCGATCGCATGCTGCCAGACAGTGCCAGAACGCCGCCAAGGCCGGCCAAACCGAGCAGCCGCGCAGCAGCAGTTACATAACTTTTCGGGTTAGTTTTTTTCCCGTCTCATCACCAAATCTCGAACCGATTGGTTTATTGTAATCACAACCTATACATATATAAGTCCCATTAATTATTTCGATTGAAATCAAATCTGATTTGGAGTTAAATTGACTCAAAATCGACGGAAAAAATGTCCCTAAAACAGGGAATAAATAGTTCGAAACCTCAAATATGAAGGCCAATATCTATTAGGGCTCACAGTGTTTTCGAAATCCACTTGAACAGTCTTGTAAACAACCTAACCGGGATTAAAACCCATTAGTTATTTTATTTTTGTGACTATTAGTTTCTGTTTTAAATTAGGTTAAAGTTGATCAAAAATCTGTTTTCAAAATTGGAAAAACCTTCCGATACGACGTGCGTCCCGCCAAACCGGGTCACGTAGTCGTGAACCGAAAGCATCAAAAGGTGCGTAATGGCTTCGTAGATGTGTGGGCTTTGACGGAATTCAAATTGGTCGCGTGTGCGCGATGAATTTGATGTGTATCCATCAAAATTTACCTTATCGGTCTCTTTACAAAATTTTCAATTACTTTGTGCACGTTTGTCAAATTGAGACGAAACTTGTGCCAGCAGGACCGTATCATTTTTCTGGTCCTGCATGTCAAGTTTGGTCCGATTATGAGACAGTTGATCGGATCACCGTTTTGCGTGCCCCACGATTCGATTCAACGGGCGATTTTGTGCACGGCCTGTCGGAATCCAACTTTGGACATACGGTTGGGTTCATAACATCAAATTGAATCGGTAGACATATAGTTTGATGACTTTAGAGACCATTAACTCTGGCACGCTTTTCGGTACAAAGTGGGTCCAATGACGGACACCATTTTGGTCCAAAATGACCATTTTGCTCTTGTGTCCAAAATTTTAATTAAGGATAGGCAATTCTAGCTAATTTGACTATTCTGAGAAGGTTGGCAATGTCTGTTTTAGCTTTTGGAGACAGTTGTGATGATTTGAATTTTATGGCTTATCATTTGATAACATTTTGTGGATCTACGTACAACCACCAGGCAAGATAGCTTGTGTCACGACCCGCACCCATTTTTTTCTGGATAGAATGCTGTCACGGCCATGATGATCCAAAATTACCAGGCAAGATACCTTGTGTCACGAACGTGTCCAAGATACCTTGTGTCACGAACGTGTCCAAGATACCTTGTGTCACGAACGTACAACCACCAGGCAAGATACCTTGTGTCACGAACGTGTCCAAGCCAGCCTACGCCGCAGAGTCGACGGTAGAACGCTGTCACGGCCATGATGATCCAAAATTACAAATAATGTTCATTCACAAAAATTAATTTAACTTACAATATTTACAAGTTTTACATTTGCAAAAAAATACAAACTTGTAAATATTAGAATGACTACAACTCCGCTATTTAGGTAGTTCCTAGGCTTTTGTCTGTAAGTACACCCGTATCTTCCAATGCTAAGTGAATCCATGACTAACCTAAAAAATATTGGTTTCCAGTCAGGAATGGAATGGGTACAATTCACTGAATGTAATTCAATAAATGAAAATGACTATACAACAAAGGTTAGACATCAATTACACGTTTTGAAAATAAATAGAAAAGACAAAAAATCAGTAGCAAATAAATAGACAAAAATACTTTTCCAACTGTTAGAAGTAACTTTGATATGTGATCAGTTTGGGACACTACACCGCGAGGTCTACGAGGTCTACTTGCACAAAAATAAACAATGTCTACGAGGTCTACTTGCAGAAAATAAACAATGTCTACGAGGCTACTTGCAGAAAATAAATAATGTCTACGAGGTCTACTGCAAGAAAGTAAACAATGTCTACGAGGTCTACTGCATGAAAATAAATAATGTCTACGAGGTCTACTGCATGAAAATAAACAATATCTACGAGGTCTACTGCATGAAAATAAACAATGTCTACGGTCGGATCACACATCCTTGGTACTTCTTATTCCCGAGTCAACAATTTATAATATAATATAAAATCACATAACCAATGGCCAATCAATGAAATATAGTGAAGATCAATATCCAAAAAACAGACAATAAACTGTACTCGCCTGAGGTCCTTTGTTGGGGAAACAGACAATCCAAACCACTTAGTGTACCACAAAAGTCCAAACCCGTACAACAGTCACCGGATGCTGAAATAAATATTATCAATGTTCTCAGAATAGTCAAAATACCTAGAATTGCCTGTCCTTAAGTCCAATTCTGGATACAGAGGCAAAACAGTAATTTAGGGTCAAAACGGTATCCGCCGTTGGACCCGCTTTTGTACCGAAAAGCGTGCCAAAGTCAACGATCTCTAAAGTCATAAAACTATATGTTTACGAATTCGTTTTGATGATACGAATCCAACCGTATGTCCAGAGTTGGATTTCGGCGGCCCGTGCACAAAATCATCCGTTGAGTGGGATCGTGTGGCCCGCAAAACGGCGATCCGATCAACTATCTCAGAATCGGACAAAACTTGGTATACTGGACCAAAAAAAACGATACGGTCCTGTTGGCACAAGTTTAGTCTCGAACTGACGAACGTGCACAAAGTAATTGAGAAATTTGCACATAGGCCGATATAGTGAATTTTGACCGATATGTATTAAATTAGTCGTGCACACGCAACCAATTTGAATTCCGTCAAAGCCCACACGTCGGCGAAACAATTACACACCTTTAAATGCTTTTGGTTCGCGACCACGTCGCCTGGATTGGCGGGACGTACGTCGTATCGGAGGAATTTCGTAAATTTTTAATATTTTAAAACAAGTTTTTCCTAATCTTTGGGGATTGTTTATTCGGCACACAAGACATGAATACAGAAACGAAAAGAAAGGTTTCCATCTCCTATATATTGTCTATAAGTGTCTTCAAATAGAATTTCAAAATTGTGCATGGGTTGGGAGAAAACTGACCGCAAATTAGAGTAGTTGGACTGGGTTTTACTCTGTTTACCAGCAGGTTTTTCGTTGACTTTTCGAGCGATCGAAGGCATCTATGTACGAAATAAAGGAACAAGGTTGAAGGGGGTCATATCGGGATCGTACCTAACAAATCCGTTCGTGATTTGGTGGAGCGACAAGGGAGATATCGCGTCACGAACTCGCGCCGACTCTTGCCATTCACTGCTGTGGCTGTGCTCGGTTTGTGCGCGCACGAGGTTCTATGGCCGCCGTCCGGTGACTCGCGCGGCAGCGCGCCGGGTCAGGGTGGCCGCCCAACCATCGGGGTACGTGGCGAGGGCGTTGGAGAAGGAGGGGAGAATAGGGTTTAGAGCTTTTTTTGGTCGCGTGATCCCTCTCGACTCTCTCTTTATATATATATATATATATATACATTATATATACGGGTTCGGCTGTGAAGCCCCCCCGGGTCGGGTTTCATGGGCTGAGCCGATCCGTTTTGTTCTTTTTTTTTCTTTTCTATATATATATATATATATATATATATATATAATATAATATATATATATATATATATATATATAAAATATATATATATATATATATATATATATATATATATATATATATATAATATATATTTTTTTTTTATATATATATATAAATATATATATATATATATTTATATATATATTTATATATATATATATATTATATATATATATATATACTAATATAATATTCTCCATAAATCCAAATAAAACTCATTGTTATCCATTCCTAGTGTCGGCCCTATATATATATATATGACTATATATAATAATATTTAATTAACAAAATTAATATATCCAATAATAATAAAATAATATTATATATATAATAACCTCAATAAAATAATAATAAATATAACAAAATTCAATAAAACATTAATGGTGTATATATACCATTATGTGCAGTCTAATAATCCCAAAATTGTGTAAGGACCTATTTATACAAATATCATCGAATATCTACTAATAATGATATTTATAATATTTAATTATGAATACTTAGAAATATTTATTAAATTATTAAAACGAAATACAACGCCCTCATACCAATTTCCATCAGCACGAATGTCATTGGACATTACATGACTACATGGGCTTGGGCTCAGTTCAGGTCCAGTCTGGGCTAAAATGGTATAACCGGTTTCCCTAAACTCAATAATATAATTAATAATTAAATAAATCTTCGATAAGGGTTAAGTCTCAACTTGGCCTGGTTTTCCTAGTTAGGACTTCACTATGGCTCGGCCTTCCCTACCAGGGCTAATTCACTAGCCAAGCACTATCCGTGCCACGATTTCTAGTCACCGTGTACTCCAAAACTCCATCATGGCTAAAATCATCTACCGTAATAATTAACTAAATAATTATTTATAAAAATTTCTAAAAATCACCACTTAATTCGAATAAATAAATAAAATATATTCTCAAAATTTTGGAAAGAGGGGTTACAAATCTACCCACTTTAAAATAATTTCGTCCTCGAAATTTAGTCGAAGAGTCCATCCGCTATGGTAGAAGTCGGTTTCCATTAGCTATCATCTATTCTCATGATCATTTCGTACTAAGAATCCTTGAGGATTTCTATCCACCTTTGGTCACACTATTCCCTCAAATCTTAAGTCGCTAAAACTTTATAAACATTCAACTAATTGCTAAAAATTGCTACAAATAGATATCTACTTCTTTTGGCCTTTATAATCCTCTCCTATCTATCAAATAATCCAAAATCTAACAAGCAACAAATTTACACGAGTAGCTAAGAAATATGGATAAATTCTAATAAGCATGACTATTCGTCGCTCTACAATGGGAGGGACAAGAAGATAAGGAAAAATAATCGAGAGCAAATATGAAGTTTTCAGAGCGGTAGAGAGTATCCAATGATGCAGACAGAAAAAGGTTTATGAGCCATTGACCTATTTTGCTAGATTGGGCTACTCTTGTCCAATAACTTGTTAAATCGAAGAATCCTTCGTTTCTTAGAGGGCTTGCAATCCGTGTAATACAGAAGTTCCGTTCTCGAAGTTTACTCTAAACAAGATCCCATAATAGAACGGAATTTAGAAAATCAAGATTGTGATCTTTTCCGTATTTTTTAAACACACTAGCAAAGGATAAAATACAATACAAGATCGTATCGCGACTTCCAGGTAGATGGAAAAAGGTTACGAATGACTTTACATTCTAAGAGATGGAAGCTACATAATCGGTATAGGGACCTATCTCAAATAGTTCAATTTTATATATTCCAAAAATGGTGGTACGTATGGATGGATTTTACTGGGTCTTAATGGGTTCCCTATTTGTACATTACTCGTTGGTTGGATGAACCTTGGATTTCAATCTATATTGACTGGACAAGGTCCCAATAATAAAACTATTTCTACTAGAATAGGTTTTTACCCAAGTGGTTGAGCTAGTTGCCAGTCAGATTTGTTAGATAGGTCCCTAAAACCAAAAAAATGTGCCATCAGTGACTTTTGTGTTTAAGTAACACGAGAAGACGCAATTGAGTGGCACACTAGTGACATGTGCATAGTGGGCTTCGAGTAGATCACAACCATATATTGGGTCGAAAGGTTTGAGTCGAGGTGGAGTCTTTAATTTTAGTCGAGAAGTATACTGTTATTATGGTAAGGGTCATAGCTAGCCCTTTTTACCTGAAAGTCGTACCATAAAAATAGAGTACAAGAGGACGTGTTTGAGTAGGACATGATATACCTATATGAAGGTGGACTCGTCTAGATTTTGTATGTGAAATTTGTTGGAAGGTAACAGCTGGTCTCATGCTCCAAATATTAATGGCACAGACAGGGACACAAAATGATCTAAATGGAAAGTAGGAGTCCATGGGGCACTAATTATTATCCTAATAGAAATTATTCTAATCAATCGGTATTCCTCGTATATCCTAATTTTTTTAGAAGGCTTATAGTCTACCCACCTTAGAACCTAGGACATGGTTTTAGGAATAATGAGGTTAGAAGAATTCCCAAGTCCGGGTATTGTACCCCGACTCTTGTTAATAAAGAATAAGGCACGGCGTGACGAAATATGGTAGATATATGTTAAGTCAAGGATCATTCCTCAATAAAAGGAGAACGAGTGTGTACAATGACACATGGTCGATAAAATAGAATGATATACTCGTCCACAGTATATAAGAGTTGTCGACGGGATAACCAACTCTAAGGCACATCATATGAAAAGATTTCTAACAACTGAGTCGTGAATCTCTATTTGTATCAAGCCTGCCAGACTATTGTCACAAGGGTTCTAGTGGTATGGGCTGTAGTGATCGTGTATTGCTGTTGATAATTGGTAGGTTAGAATATGATAGGGTATTTAAGCTATGGTATTGGGTAAGCTAGTGACTGTGGGGTTCCCATACTAGTTAGGTTTTAATAGTAAAATTTACATAACTAGGGTAATATTTGTTGAAAACCAATCTCGGGATGAGTGCCTACCATAGTCACGGTAAATGATTGTCCTTACCTTTATCTAGTCATCTCATGTCTAAATTGTGGACTATGGTCGAGGAAAGGTTGGGTTAAGGTTTAAGGGTTGCTAGTTAAAGCGAGCTTCAGGCAAATAATTAGAGGCTCACGACATTTGGTTTCTTGAGAATAGATAGCCTCCTAGGTTAGCATTTTGACTAAGGGTAAAACCCTAATCATTCTCAAATTCAAATGGCTAGAAGGTCCCAATAGTAGTTTGGGGGTCAAGAGGAGAACGAGTAACTCAATCTCATGGCTGGACGATGGTAGTTACACTTGTGTATACAACTATTATAGCCATGGGGATACTCTGTATCTCTCTACCAATACGAGCTTCCGTCTTTCCAAGTCAGTGAAAGACAAAAACAATTCAAGAAAGATGTCACTGAATACGATTACGTGATTCAAAGGCGAATGTATAATTCAAGAGGAATTGTCAATGCAGCGGCGGATGAGATCCTAGAGACCTCTACCTCTCAATCCACGTAGGTTAATCAGAGGGAGAGCGAACCGAGTGCACTGCGGTTGATCAGACCGTAATACATTGATTCTGATTAGACAATATGTTAGTGGGCATCCCAAATAAACATATGTCTTGAATCAAGCTCGATAAAAGAGTAAGTTTGCAAAACTAGGCTGTAATAGCAGCATTGGTATTCAAAATACAAGCATGCGAGATTTTTGAAAGAAGGCACGAGTAGTTCAAGTTTTATGAGAATCAAAACCTTACCTTGTGTTCTTGCTTATACGGTCATTCTACTATCTTCTTACTCATAAGACCTTGGTCAACTAATGGGTTATGGACCTCTAAATTCTATATTCCAGGTAAACCTATTAGCGTCAGTCAAATACCTCGTCGATAGGTCACAAAGACTACGGAATGCTAGGTTGGGAGACATGCCACCCAACTTGCAGAACTTTTACTAGTATTGGGTTTGGATCTTATGGGTCACACAGGACATTTTCCTATCTTCTATGGTATCCAAAACTTGTAATCATGTTTGAAGTCATTTCACCGAGGATTATGCCTCGCCCGTATACTCTGGCTCTGGTAAATCCTTGGTTTCGTAACTCAAACATGATACAAAATCGAACACTTCTTAACTCTATCCAATAATGACTCAAGGGTAACTACGATCAAAAGAGGACCACTAGCCATAGTTGTAGCAATATTCTATAACCTATATTTTCTTAAACCAATTTCAACTCTAGGGGTCGTGCCTTGCCAATACGTTGCTGGCTGCAGTGAATTCATAGTCTCCATAATTTAATTAAATGGCGACAGTGCGCTGCTGTCCTACCATTATGAGTTAACTAACATTCCTTTAACTATATCTGTAAGAATTCATGAGCTTCTAGAGATTCAAACAAATTGACTATGAAATAAAGCGTAAGTATTTGTCCTTTCAACCCTTAAAACAAAAGATTGAGTGGGAAGAAAATAACTGAAGACAAAAGATACACAAACATTCTAGTATCTATTTCATGTGTATTCAAACTATTTGAGGAAAAACTTTGGATTGAAACTAACTCGAGGTTCGTATATGGATAACATAATCAAAAATTATATAAAAATAATAATTCTTAGGGCAAAATAGGAACTAAATAGGCAATTCGGACTAAGATATGAGGATGATATCTAAGGGGCAAGAGAAGGAATTGAACAATTTATCAAGGTTAGATCATTAATTCTATGAAGTCCTGTCTCACTAAGTGAATAATCTATCCACATTGGACCATATCGTTATGTCACGAGGTAATGGTGTACCTATGGTGATCTGACAAACTATCAAAATTAATAACTCCTCATCTAAATTGCATGGCCTAGACTACCCATCGGTAAAGTTGTGTAAGGAACTCCTAGTCCTAGTCATTCTCTTAAATTAAATTAATCCTAATTCGTGAATGAGTATTTTCTTGTCGCAGGCTCGCAATAGTACGACTAACTTAAGTACTATCACGAGTTTGCATGATTTACGAAAACAGACCTGCATGGGCCACCACAAAAACTTGTCTCGACCCGTACCCATTTTTTTTCCGGATACGAGACGTGTCCAAGCCAGCCTATGCCGCAGAGTCGGCGGTAGAACGCTGTCACGACCATGATGATCCAAAATCACAAATAATGCTCATTCATAAAAATTAATTTAACTTACAATATTCATAAGTTTTACATTTGCAGAAAAATACAAACTTGTGCAAATATTGGAATGACTACAACTCCGCTATCTAGCTAGTTCCTAGGCTTTTGTCTGCAAGTACACCCGTATCTTCCAATGCTAAGTGAATCCACGGCTAACCTGAAAAATATTAGTTTTCAGTCAAGAATAGAATGAGTACAATTCACTGAATGCAATTCAATAAATGAAAATGACTATACAACAGAGGTTAGACATCAATTACATATTTTGAAAATAAATAGAAAAGACGAAAAATCGGTAGCAAATAAATAGACAAAAAAAAATTCCCAACTGTTAGAAGTACCTTTGATATATGATCAGTCTGGGCCACTACACCGCGAGGTCTACGAGGTCTACTTGCACGAAAATAAACAATGTCTACGAGGTCTACGTGCAGAAAATAAATAATGTTTACGAGGTCTACTTGCAGAAAATAAACAATGTCTACGAGGTCTACTGCATGAAAGTAAACAATGTCTACGAGGTCTATTGCATGAAAATAAACAATGTTTATGAGGTGTACTGCATGAAAATAAATAATGTCTACGAGGTCTACTGCATGAAAATAAATAATGTCTACGGTCGGATCACACATCCTTGGTACTTCTCATTCCCGACTCAAAAATTTATAATATAATATAAAATCACATAACCAATGGCCAATCAATGAAATATAGTGAAGATCAATATCGAAAAAACAAACAATAAACTGTACTCGCCTGTGGTCCTTTGCTGGTGAAACCGACAATCCGAACCACTTAGCATACCATAATAGTCCAAACCCGTACAACAGTCTCCGGATGCTGAAATAAATATTACTAATGTTCTCAGAATAGTCAAAATAGGTAGGATTACCTGTCCTTAAGTCCAATTATGGACAAAGGACAAAACAGTAATTTCGGATCAAAACGGTGTCCGCTGTTGGACCCGCTTTGCACCGAAATACGTGCCAGTGTCAACGGTCTCCAAAGTCGTCAAACTACATGCCTACGAATTTGTTTTGATGTTACGAATCCAACCGTATGTCCAGAGTTGGATTCCGACGGCCCGTGCACAAAATCATCCGTTGAGTCGGATCGTAGGGCCCGCAAAATGACGATCCGATAAATTGTCTCAGAATCGGACTAAACTTGGCATACAGTCCTGTTGGCGCAAGTTTCATCTCGATCTGACGAACATGCACAAAGTAATTGAGAAATTTGCACAGAGGTCGATACTGTAAATTTTGACGAATACGCATCAATTTTGTTGCGCACACGCAACCAATTTGAATTCCATCAAAGCCCACACGTCCGTGAAACTGTTATGAACCTTTCGATGCTTTCGGTTCGCAACCACGTTGCCCGGATTGGCGGAACGCACGTCGTATCGGAGGAATTTTGTAATTTTTTAATATTTTAAAACAAGTTTTTCGTAATCTTTGGAGACTGTTTATTCAGCACACAATGCATGAATACAGAAACGAAAAGAAGGGTTTCCATCTCCTATATGTTGTCTATAAGTGTCTTCAAATAGAATTTTGATATTCTGCATGGGTTGGGAGAAAACTGAATGCGAACTAGAGTAGTTGGACTGGGTTTTACTCTATTTACCAGCAGGTTTTTCGTCGACTTCGAGTCGACTTTCCGAGCGATCGAAGACATCTATGTACGAAATAAAGGAACATGGTTGAAGGGGGTCATATCGGGATCGTACCTAACAAATCCATTCATGATTTGGTGGAGCGACGAGGGAGGTATCGCGTCACGAACTCGCGCTGACTCTTGCCATTCACTGCTGTGGCTGTGCTCGGTTTGTGCGCACGCGAGGTTCTCTGGCCGCCGTCCGGCGACTCGCGCCGCGGCGTGCCGGGTCAAGGTGGTCGCCCAACCACCGGGGTGCGTGGCGGGGGCGTTGGAGAAGGAGGGGTGAATAGGGTTTATAGTTTTTTTTTGGTCGCGTGATCCCTCTCGGCTCTCTCTCTTTATATATACATTATATATACAGGTTCGGTTGTGAAGCCCCCCTGTGTCGGGTTTCATGGGCTGAGCTGATCCGTTTTGTTCTTTTTTTTTCTTTTTCTATTTACTAATATCTACATATGCATACATATATAAATATATATATATATATATATATATATATATATTTTTTTTTTTTTATATATATATATATATATATATATTTTTTATATATATATATATATATATATATATATATATATATATATATATATATATATATATCCTAATATAATATTCTCCATAAAATCCAAATAAAACTCATTATTATCCATTCCTAGTATAGGCCCCATATATATATATATATATATATATATATATATATATATATATATATATATATATATATATATATATATATATATATATTATATATATATATATATATATATATATATATATATATATATATATATATATATAAATATTTATATATATATATATATATTTTATATATATATATATTATATATATATATATATATATATATATATATATATATATATATATATATATATATATATATATATATATATATATATATATCCTAATATAATATTCTCCATAAAATCCAAATAAAACTCATTATTATCCATTCCTAGTGTAGGCCCTATATATATATATATATATATATATATATATATATATATATATATATATATATATATATTTTTAATTTTATATATATATATATATATATATATATATATAAATATATATAATAATAATAATAATAATAATAATAATAATAATAATAATAATAATAATAATAATAATATTTAATTGACAAATTAATATAACCAATAATAATAAAATAATATTATATATGTAATAACCTCTATAAAATAATAATAAATATAAAGAAATTCAATAAAACATTAATGGTGTATATATACCATTATGCGCAGTCTAATAATCCCAAAATTGTGTAAGGACCTATTTATACAAATATCATCGAATATCTACTAATAATGATATTTATAATATTTAATTATGAATACTTAGAAATATTTATTAAATTATTAAAACGAAATACAATGTTGTTTGCAAAAACAAAAGTATGAACTTTATTGATACAAACTATGTAATAAGATTACAAGAATTCTGGGAAAAGTACAACTGTAGGAATCTAATCTAGCAGACGATTGCTTTATCCCTTGGACGATGTGAACTTTGAAGACGGAGCCTTTGAAGTTGAAGACAACTCTGGAAACTGAAGGCAAAAGCCTCGGAAGTTGAAGGCAAAAGCCTCGGAAGAATGCAGTAGCACTTGGACAAGAACTCCTGGACTCTCTGATCTGATTTCTGCTCTCTGATCTCTGATGCTTGATCCTCTTGAATGGAGACTTGAAGCTCTATTTATAGAGTTTTGGAAATAACTAACTTTTAGTTATTCTGGACTGCGCATGATGGATTGCGCAACAGTGGACTGCGCAAGCAGTTATTGGATCATGGGCCAACTGCCTTGGATACATGGCATTATTTGATTGAAATACGCATGATCATGCATAGACAGTTGCCACGTAATGAGCAATTGATGGCATGAATGCCACGTGTACTTTATCAATTGTGTTGATAGAGCACGCAATCTGAATAGCGCAGGCTTCGGATTGTGCAGGCTTGGACTGTGCAGGAAATGGATTGCGCTGCCAGCTGTCAGCCGTCCTCGAGCATTGTGCGGCACAATAAACGAACAGTCTTCTCGTTCTCCGTGCTGTCAGCTGTCAGAAAGATTTGATTTGTGTCAGGTAATAATGACTTTTGCCACGTCAGCCTGCGCAGTTGGGAGTGTGCGCAATTCAGTATGCACAATCTGAAGAGTGCGCAATCTGATATCTACGCAGTTCATTTGAAAGTTGTATTTCTTGATTTTCGGACTTTGTTGATGTGTGCAATCTGATTTTTTAGGACCTACAAGACCCCCTTCAAAGTTTTTGAAATGTGAATTTATTTAAAATTTTGAAATACTTTGAATTTTTTGAAATTGAAATCAATTTGCGCATGATGTGAGCTGGCTGCGCACTCTGAGGGATTATCCCTAATTTCAGGCGCAATCTGAGGCGGCCGTTTCGTTTTCGAAAACTATAAATAGCCTTCTTCTTCATTTCATTATTTTACTTTGCCTTCTTCGTGCATTTTGCGAGAAAATCTTCGAACTCTTTCTTCCTTTCTTCTCCGACGATCCCATGGCTCCCCGACGATCCTCCGCCGCCGCTAAGGGCAAGGCCCCCGCCGATTCATCGACTAGGGCTGTGCGACGAGCTTCTCGTCACGAATCTGCGCATCCTGCAATGTTAGGTAGAGGACTTTAATCAAAAACCCTTTTTAGGGTTTTGTTCTCACTGTTCTTCAGAATATATCTCTTATTAGAGATATGATCATCCTGCGCCACCCTTTTTAGGTTTCTGGTTGCACAAATCAGTTAGTTCTTCATTTTTATGAAGAACGACTTTCTGCACAATCGGTTGAACTGCGCTGGCAGAAGTCAGCGCAATTTACTGATTTGCGCGAGATTGTCAGCGCAAACTGATGACTGTTTGTTTGCGCAGTCTGATGGTTGCGCAATCTGATGTTGCGCAGTCTGATGTTTGCGCAAACTGATGACAGAATCTTTGACTTGACTTGTACTAAAATTTTATTTTCTCTGTTTGATGCGGTTAATGTGAGAGAAGATCCAGAATACGAAACTTTTGTGGGAACTCTTTCAGAGTCAGAATATAAAGAGGATCTCTCTCATGTACATTATCCCCAATATGATCTGCCAAACTCCCGTCAGACTATTCTGATATCCCAAGACAATGAAACTTTGCTATGTTTGAAGAATGGACAACATCTGGAGTCAGCAGACGCTGTCATTCACAAGAAGCCATTATTCTTGTTCGGTAAGGCTTTTGAGAAAAGCTCTCAACCAAGGCCGAGGATGGAAGAAAGAATTGTCCATCAGGAGGATAGGACACTCTTTATACCAGATATTTCCCGCTGCCTCCCCTTATCCCGGTATGCTCATGCGAGCTATCCGAGGAAGATAGAAGGGAACCTTACACCTTTCCAAGACGCCCGTGCAGGAAAGATTTTTGTGAAGAAGGGGCCGAATAGGAAGGACATGTTCTACAACTCCTCAGACCGATACAGTGTCTTGTTGAGAGGCTTGAAACCTGGTTGTATTCCGCCAGAGAATTCTTCCTTGTTAATGCCTGTCAGAACTCCGATATTCGCAAATAAATTTGCGAAGGTTGAAGGGAAGTACCCAGAGCAGGACATTAGGTTAACTGGACTGGTGAATCCAGATTTTAAGAGATGGAACTGCATAGCAAACTGGATTTTGACCAAGTTTGAACACAAACTACAGCAGATCAATTTGTACCAAGTAGTGCATGCCACTGTCTATGGTTTTGCCCCCAACTCACATCTGTTCTTGGCTTTGGCTGAAAAATATAATTATAGAACAGGGTCTTTCATGACCCCTGGCGGAGAGATTGGATTTGCACATCATGATATGTAGTTCATCTCTTACTTGCCGATAGGGGATGCTCCATATGAAGAATTTGTTCCAACCAATGATGAGTTGGACAAACTTAGAAAGGAGAATGCAGCAATGGTAGCAGTCTTTGAAGAACTGCTATGTCACTATAAGATCTGTTCTTTATATTACAAAAGCGGCACCTCCAATACTTGTTACTCGTCGAAATGGCTGCCTTATCTGTTCCTTAATCATATCGAAGAGAAGAAGACTAAGGAACATGACAGATGCTATCCTGATTTCTTTAAGCCATTGAGCAATACAGAAGTGATAAAGTTGATGGAGGGAAGTGGTAATTTTGATAAAGAAATAAAGGATGATTACCAATGTCCTCCTTTAAAGAAAGGAGACACTCTTGAAAGTTATTTGAGAATGGGATATAGACCCATGTCAAAAGAAGCCCAGCTGGCGGGGTTTCTGACATATTGGCTTCGTCGGTTTGTAGTCCCAGGATCCAGTACCGTAGACCGCTTTCATCGCGGTGTTCTTTTTGCCGCCGTTAAATTAGTCTTCGGCTACAAAGTGGACCTTTTATCAGTGATGACTTGCAGGTTGAATGCCAGTCTTCGTCTATATGTTGATCTGATGTTGAAAGCCAAAGGAGAAAAAGAGTTTCCTAGGCTAGAATTGCCATATACATATCTATTCGGGTGGTTGCTTCTTCACCACCCTACTTTGATGGACCCCGGCATGGGACCGGTCGACGGCAGCTTTTTGCGAAGGTACTCTCATAGCAAGTGGAAGTACACTTCTTTGAGCGAATGTAGATATGCTCTGAATCTAAACAGAGTATGGAACTTCTGTTGTGCTCCTCTCCCCGCTGGATATGATCAAATGCCGACAAATATGGTTGACTCGAAGATGCAACCTCTGAGCCGTGCAGCCTTTGAGTGGTTGAAGACAATTCGACCGTCCCATTTGGTGTACCGGTTCGAAGAAGAATGTTATTTAGAGCCATATCTCCCCAGCCGATTTGCTCGGCAGTTCGGGCATGATCAATTCCATGTGGGAAATGCCATCACATGTCTTCAAGGAAAGGGTTTTTTGATAGATGGGGCCCGAGCTTGGGCTTATTATAATGCTCGAGATACGAAAGTCACATTCTCGATGCCTGCAAATAGCAATCATGGCCCTCAGATGCTATTTACATATTCAGTATTCTATACATCTGCGAACACTTTTGCTGAGAATTTCAATCTCGCAGATAGCTTCACGTCTTCAACAAGATTGAAGAAAGGAAGAGTCGCCATGTCGCTCCCCGGAAATGATGAGGTGCATGAGCCGGTAGATGCACCTTTAGAAGCTTCAAGGGATATTATGTTCCCTGAAGAGGTAAACGTACCACTGCGTATCTCTTTGAAGGTGGGTAGATCTCCAGCAAAGAAGAGGAGAAGAGAGGAGCCTCCCGCTCCGGCAGCCAAGAAGAAATTGATATTAGATCATTCCTCAGAAAAGATCACCACTAGGTCTCAATCTCTGCAACTGGCCGAGACAACTCAACAAGATGCTACAATACCGACCTTTGTACAAAGACAAGTCGAGCTAATAAATGTAGAGAGTCCGGAAAGACCTTTACACAGAAAGAAAAGGTTGGTCCGTAGAAATCAAATTTTGCCTTCAATCGTAGCAGATGCTGTAGCGGGCATCACATTGTCATCTCCCACTCCAATCCCTGAGTCTAGTCAAAGGGAAGAATTTGAGCAAATGAAAGAGAGGAATGAGGCCGATGAGCCCAGAGAAGAAGAAGATAATGCAGTCCGATCTGCTCCGCCTGCTACGGAGATAACTCGACTTCCTCCTACTCCTAGGACCCTCCGCGATGAGGAGGAACATGAAGTAATTGCAGCTCTAGAAGATTGTGACTACGTCCTATTGGAAGATTATATTGACCAAGCTACAACTACCAGCGGGAATGCACCGGAAGGAGGCGAAGATGAGGAAAGCTCTTCATCTGAGAATGAAGATATGCAAGATCCCGACAGGGATGATGAAGAACACATGTCTCCTGATGCTGCCGATGATACTTCAGATCCTAAAAAGGATATTGAAGTAGAGGCGTCCTCAGAAAAATCAGCAGATGAAGAAGCTCCGGAAGAAACTCCCGCCACTGATCCTCAAGGTATAGAATGGAATTAGCAATCTTCTTTGAAATAGATTGATAGCTAATATCTTTATTTGTATTTTCTACAGATCTTGAGACTCTTCCAGCACCTCCGACGTGCCTGGCCATAGTGCCCATAACGACGGTGATTGTTAGTGGCAGTCATCATCTATCTTGTGGTTCTGAAGCGGGCAGTAGCCAAGCTGTTACGGCTGAAGCGACTTCTGCTCAGCTGGAATCCATTCCTGCGGGGGATAGGTTCATTGCTGGATCGAACCAGGGTAAGACTGTCTTCATTTGATCTTCTTGATTATTAGCAAACGACCGACAAAATGACAATTTTACTTTTACAGAGGAACAACCAGGAGGGGCGACTAGCTCCACTTTGGCTCCTTTATTTAAAGAGCCTGCCATCCAGACGCAAGAGATCGAGCATCCTGCTGCCTCGTCCTCAACAGGAGTAGCTGCGATTCCTGGGACTCTGGCAATTAATCAGCAAGTCGTCCAATCGTTCACCAGATGCTTCTTTGAATCCTTGGGACCTCTAGTTCATAAGATGATGAATAAAGAGGGTGCTAATTTTTCCATGGTTAGAAATCTGACTTCTCTCTTGGTGAGGGCTATAAAGGAACAAGGAGACGAAGCTCAGGCCACTCTCCTTGATTATATACTAAATGAGCTGGAAGTCTCCATAAAGAATTATAAGGAGCTCAACAAAGAGGAAGTGGAATCTCTAGTGCAGGCCGAGTTCGAACAAATGGCCCTGACAGCTGATATGGAAAGGGTAAATCTTCAGAATCTCGTGGAGGCCTATTCCACAAAATTTGCTGAGTATAACTCTAAGCTAGAATCAGCGACCTTAATGGCTGAGAGAAAAGAGCAAAGAGCTGCTGAGCTGAGAGCAGAAATTGCTCGTCTCCAGAAAGAGTTAAAAGATGAAATTACTGATCATCAAATTGCAACCGAACAATACAATGCTTTGATTCAGGAGAGGGATGAGTACGTGGCAACTCATGGTGCAGAGATTACTCGTCGGACGGTAGCCATGTCCGTTTTCAATGAAGAAAGCGGGATGAAAGAAGCCAGAAGGAGGGTGATGTCCACTCGTGAAGAACGGCTGCAGACTCTGAAGCAACAGATTGCCAACTTGATAATACCTCTATCTTAGTGGAACATTTGTACCTTTGTATCTTTTTTGTAGTTCATGTGCTTTTGTAATGCCTCATATTTTGGTTAATAAAAGAAATTTTGCTGTGGCTCCATTATTTGTTGCATATCTTGTTTAGATATAAATAATAGAGATAGAAAATATATTCAGAGGTGCAATACATGATATAGTTCTTGATGATTTTGTAGAAAATAATTATATTCATTATATCTGCTCTGAGGTAATATGGACATGGCAGAATATATTGAATATTATTATTTTAATTGATAACTTAATCGAAAATGACAAGTTGCTGATATGGATGATGAACGATGATGAATCGTCAAGTGATGATGAAATGAACGGGTGAACCGTCAGATAATGATGAATGAACGGGCAAACCGTCAGGTGATGATGAATGAACGGGAAAACCGTCGGGTAATGATGAATGAACGGATGAACCGTCAAGTGATGATGAATGAACGGGAAAACCGTCAGATAATGATGAATGAACGGATGAACCGTCAGGTGATGATGAATGAACGGAAAAACTGTCGGGTAATAATGAATGAACGGATGAACCGTCAGGTGGTAATAAATGAACGGATGAACCGTCAAGTAAATTGAATGAACGGATGAACCGTCGGATGGTAATAAATGAACGGATGAACCGTCAAGTAAATTGAATTAACGGATGAACCATCGGATGATTGTGTTGCTTCGTTATTTGAGGAACCTCTGCCTATAAATATAACAAAAATCTGACAGGAACGAGCACTTTCACTCTTCAACATAAAAATGTCGTCTGGAGAAGCATCCAATAAGGCTGAAATCACCCCGAAGGTTCAGAAGGGCACTGAAGAACGCCCTACCGATCCAGTTCAGCCAAAGGAGGCAGAAGCAGGCAAAGGTTCGTCTGCACCCAAGCCACCACGAGACATTCTGGACTTTCTGCTTGAACCAGGAAGGACTGATGAGGAGGAAGACATGAGGATGGCTGCTTGCAAGTTCCTTGTGGGTTCCAGCAAGGAGGTCCTCAGCTCTTTTGCTGACCGGGTTTTTGAGAAGGACGACAGTGGTCCGCATCCAAATGTAGAGAAGGATGATAGTGACCTTCCTTAATATCATGTACTATCATTCATGATGAAATAAAATTTGAATTTTATTTATAAACTTGAACTTGTCTGATGATTTACAAGTATTTACATTCATACATAATACTTCTTAAGGAACTTGCCATTGATAGGCATCATAGCAATTCGACCATCAAGCTCAGAGAGTTGATATGCTCCATTTGAGAAGACTTTGCTTACAACATAGGGACCTTCCCACTTCGTATCGAATTTGCCTTTGCTCATATGAGTCATAGTCATAGGACGTCTGACCGTTAGGACAAGTTCTCCCTGCTGAAAGGTTATGACCTTAACTTTACGGTTAAAAGTCTTTGAAATACGAGCTTGGTATAACTCAATATGTTGTTGAGCCATTAATCGCTTCTCATCAAGTGCTTCTAATTCTTGAAGTCGAAGAAGATTATTATTTTCTGTAGTGAGCTCGTTAGCAATGGCAATCCTTAAAAAAGGAATTTGCAGTTCCAGAGGAAGAACAGCTTCACAACCATACACCAAAGAAAAGGGTGTAAAGCCTGTAGGATTGCGGACCGTAGTCCGGTAGGCCCAAAGACATTCACCAAGCTTTTTGCTCCAGTTTCGTTTGTTAGTAGATACAAATTTCTTGAGAAGCTTGATGATGGTTTTGTTAAAGGCTTCAGCTAAACCATTAGCAGCAGGATTGTAGGCTGTCGAAGCGACATTGTCAATCCGATGATCATCGCAGAATCTAGTAAATTTCTGGCTGATGAATTGAGGTCCATTGTCATGAATGATTCTTTGAGGTACACCAAATCTGTATATGATATGGTATTTAACGAAGCTGATGACGCTACTGGTCTTGACTTCAGCCAAAGGTATAGCTTCAGCCCACTTGGAGAAGTAGTCTGTTATTGCCAGTATGAACCGATGTCCTCTAGAAGAGGAAGGATTAATGGGACCTATGACATCCATGCCCCAAGCTTCAAAAGGCCAGGAAGCAGCAGTCGGATGAAGGAATTCCGATGGTTGATGAATGAAGTCTGTATGGATTTGACAAGCACGACATTTTCTTGCATATTCAATGGCATCTGATACCATAGAGGGCCAATAGTAACCCATGCGTTGAATGCGATCCTACAATTTAGGACCGGGTTGATGTGCACCAAATACACCGTCATGAGCTTCGCACAATACTTGTTTTGCTTCATCACCAGCGAGACAGCGTAGGAGAAGACCGTCATAAGTTCGCCGATAAAGTGTCTTGGTGGTTTGATTGTAATAGAATCGGAGAGATCGTCATCGAACACTCGTAGCCTCCTTAGGATCTTCGGAGAGTATGTCATGAACCACGAAGTCGATGAAAGGAGTTCTCCAGTCTTCGTCGATAACATTGACCTCAGCAAGATTGCTGAATTCAATATTACGATTGTTTTCAACGCAGAACAATTCTCGGTTGGAGATAACTACCACTTGCTATCTTTTGATAGGGATGGCTAAGATAGCTGCAAGATTGGCCAGGGCATCCGCTTCGGTATTACAAGCTCGTCGAACATAGTCGATGAAGAAAGCTTTGAATGATGTAGCTATATTGATTGTTGCTTCATAATAAGGCATCAGATCTTGATGACGGACTTCATAGATTCCTTTAACCTGGTTGATAGCCAGCTTAGAATCACCGTAGACTTCGAGATATTCGACATCCAAATGTTTGGCTAATTGAAGACCGATGAGTAGGGCATTGTACTCCGCTACATAGTTGGAGCAGGGTTCATCCAGAGAGTAGGCTCTTTGGATGGTTGATCCGTCTGGAGAAACAAGAACAACTCCAACACCTGCTACAATGGCACCATTTGGTCCAATTCTGGATGCACCATCAAAGAATAGACGCCAGGTTGGAAATTCTTCAGAGATCATGTTGATTTCCAATGTCTCGTCTAGAATTTCGTCATAGAGCTTGGATGTTTCTGGCACAGGATGAGCTGCTAAGAAATCAGCCAATGCTTGACCTTTGACAGACTTTTGAGGAACATACACCATATCATATTGAGCTAGAAGGATTGCCCATGTGGCCAGCCGAGAATTGAGTGTGCTGGGCTTCTTCATGAGTCCCCGAAGAGGATTAACTCGGGATATGACATAAATAGTTTGTCCAATAATATAATGCCTTGTCTTCTGTACAGCGAACATGAGAGCCAGGCATTCTTTCTCAACTGGACTATAACGGTGTTCAGCACCAATCATAGTACGACTAAGATAGTAGATGGCCTGTTCATGACCTTCTTTATTCTTTTGGGCAAGTAAAGCACCTAATAAATGGTCCATCGCACGGACATACATTAAGAATAGAATGCCAGAGATTGGTGGCACCAAGACTGGCGGGTTCATGAGATATCGCTTGATGTCTTCGAATGCTTGTTGACACTCTTCAGTCCAAACGAAAGATACACCTTTCTTCATTAACTGAGTGAATGGTCTGCAGCGTCCAGACAAATTCGAAATAAATCTCCTGATGTATGCAAGTCGACCTTGGAATCCTCGTAGCGCTTTTAGATTACGTGGAGGATGCATCTCTTGAATGGCTTTGATCTTCTCAGGATCTACGTGTATACCCTTAGAGGTAATGACAAAGCCAAGAAACTTGTCATTAGAGACACCCAAGAATGACTTGGTGGGATTCATCTTGAGTTGATGTTGGCGCATGAGATTAAAGATTGTTCTCAAATCTTGGATGTGATCTTCTTTCAGACGACTTTTGACGACGATATCGTCAACATAGCACTCGACTGTCTTACGGAGATGATCATTGAAGATAGTACTCATAGCCCGTTGGTAAGTTGTACCAGCGTTCTTAAGACCGAATGGCATCACTGTGTAGCAATAGACACCACGAGGAGTGTGGAAAGAGGTATGTTTTTCATCTTCAGGATTCATCTTGATCTGATTATATCCAGAGAATCCATCCATAAAAGATATTCGCTCAAACCCGCAAGTATTATCAATCATGACATCCGTGATAGGGAGAGGAAATTCATCTTTTGGACATGCTTCATTAAGATCTCGGAAGTCGATGCAGACTCGTACTTTGCCAGTTTTCTTCAGGACTGGAACAACATTGGCCACCTAGTCAGGATGTTGTTATTCTCGAATAAAGCCACAAGCGATAAGCTTCTTGACTTCATCATCGATTGCGTCTATCATTTCTGGTTTAAAATGCCGTTGTTGCTGCTTAACTGGTTTTGCATTAGGCAAAATATTCAGTTTGTGCGTAGCAATCTTGGGATCTAAACCTGGCATGTCTTCATAACTCCTGGCAAAGACATCGATATATTCTTTAATAAGAAGAATCAACTCTTGTTTGTCTGCTTCTGGAAGATTCTTACTGATGAAGATTGGATGAGGCGATCCATTTTCCCCTACATCAACTTGAACTAATTGATCTTCAGTAGGAGGTTCTCGTTGTTCGAAGCGAAGTACCCATTGATTATCCATCTATTGAGCCCAAGGATCTGTTTCAGAATTTTCTTCAACGTCCTCGTCATAGCCTTCTGGAAGTTCAGCGGAGACCATGTTAGAAGATACGATCAGCCGATGGACTTCACCGATGCTGGTGTCAGAATCCTATGATCAGGAATCAGAAGAATTGGAACGTTCTTCACTGTCGGAGTCGGATACTGCTGGGATAAAATCCGAGGAGAAGCATATCCGAGACCTTTCTTGGTCCTGCTGTAGTACATCTCTGACTTTCCTTTCGGAACAGTCGTACGAATAGGAGTTCGTCTACCTTTACCGTAATTGAGACCACTTTTGAAGTCATAGCCCATTTTTCGGATGATGTCTTTGGATTATTGACTATAATGACGGAGTTGGAGACGTCCTGTATCTTTACTTTTGCTATCATCCGTATAGCTGAATTGTTGTTCCGGTCCTTTACTAAAAAGTATTAGACTTTCACCTTTCTTTCGAGAAGGGACAATATGGTAAGAATCATCTAGATCTTCAAATGATACTTCTGTTTGAAGAGATTGTACAACTCCCATTGTAATTGATTGGAAGCTATCTAACATATCCAAATAGCATTTAGTATGATATATAACATCAGTATACTGGAAAGTAGATACTTTTTCATTGATCTGTACATTTGCATTTACAGCAGGACCTTTAGCCTTAGCAGGCTTGGTCAGATTGATTACAAGAGGGGAAGAAGAAGAATGTGGAGGTGGCTTGTTACGACGGAGGTCGATAACAAGTGGCTCAGAGGAGGTGAGCTCCCTTTTTTTTCTTGTTGTGAGTTAGATCAACAACAAGTGGCTCAGAAGAAGTGAGCTGCTTTTTATCCTTGTTACAACGTAAGTCGATAACAAGTGGCTCAGAAGAGGTGAGCTCCCTTTGATTTTGATCAGCATCAACTGGTTTCTTTTGGACGGGCAAATGAATAGCCAGTGGTTTAGAAGACTGAGGATGAGAAACTCGCCCTTTAACAGGTATGATAAGAGTGTCTTTGGGCATTGCTTCTTGTTCTTCTTCAGTGTCTAAGGCTAGCACAACCTTCATGAATTCATCCTTGTACATCCGAGCGTCGTTGCAGTATGCCTCAACGCCTTTGAAAGGAAAGAGATCAGCGACCTCCTTTTGCACCTCTCCTTTATCATCAACATATTTGAAACATTGATGAAGAGTTGATGGAACGATATTGTGCTCGTGTAGGAATGGTCTCCCCAGTAGAGCATTGTAAGAACAACCATGATTGTCAATGATATAGAAAGTCGCCTTTGTGCGAAGATTGCCTATTTGGAGTTTTAAGCGAATCTTGCCCAAAGGTTCACTCCTTTCCTGATTGAATCCAAGGATGGTGGTGATTGTACTGGAGAGACTATGTACAGGGATTTTTAGAGCATCGAGCATTGTCTTTGGCATAATGCTGAGAGCAGATCCTGGATCTATCAAGATACGATCGACTTTCATCGAATCGACATACCCTGTATAGTAGAGAGGACGATCATGCCTATTGTCCTCTAGCAACATGTCATCTTGTGTGAAAGTGATGTTCGAAATTAACTCCAGAACACTATGACAATGGAGACAAAAGACAGGCTCTGCTTTCGGCTTCTTAAGAAGGCTAGACAAGTCTCAGCTTGCATGAGAGCTTCACTTAGAGTTTCTCGCATTTCAAAGATAGACAGCCTTGCTGGTGTATTGGCTAATTGAGCTAATATATCAAAGTTGTAAGGCTTTTCAAGTCCTGTAGGAGATGATTTCTTCAAGGGCTTATCAAATCAGACTTGTTGCTTGCCTTTGTCAGCAACCACTGGCTTAGGAGGAATGGGTACTACAACCGGCGAGGATGTAGAAGGGGTCTCTTCAATAGAAGCAGGTTGTGCTGAAGCAGGCTCAGAGGAAGAGGTAGTATTCTCTTGAGCTTCAGGGTAATCTTTCAGATAAGCTTTCCCTGATCTAGTACCCAATAGGATTTCTTCATCAACTATGGGGTCAAAAGACACCATGTTGCAAATCTTTGTCTTGCCTTTGGAACGATCTTTCTTCTTAGAAGAAGAGGGAAGCTCGAACTCTGAAGCAAGATCGGGATGGATCCACAAAACTTCGCCATTATCAAGAGACAAAGGAACGAGACCTTCATTTGGTAGAGAAGGGTGATTTTCAATCTCAAGAGTAGCCTTTGGAATGGGAATGACACCATGCTGTATCATCTGCGGGGGAAAGTTACCGAACTGAATCGAGACCATGTTGGCGGTAACAGTCTTCTCATCCTGTTGAAGAGTAACAACGCCAGCATTGACAAGCTCTTGAATCTTGCCCTTGAGCACATAACATGCTCGAGTAGGATGTCCAATGAATCGGTAGTAGACACAATACTTAGGATGATTGGTCTTACCGACTTCATCAGGCTTCTTTGGGTCTGGGAGCTGGATCTTGTTGCTTTTGAGTAAGCAATCGAAGATACTTGCAGTGTCATTCTCATCAAAGGAATATTCTACCTTAGGGCGAGGTTCCCTCGGTTGTGGTACAGAAGGAGTGGAAGTGGACGTAGGCGGAGCTACGTTGACAGCCAAAGACTCTTTGCTCTTCAGATTAATGCTCAGAGTCTCCTTGTTCTTGTGGTTGTTCTGACGATTACTGCCACCTGATGTTTGATGTTCGTCCCGATCTGGGTTAGACATTTGTACCCCCAACTGTTTGAATTTCTCAGCACTCACTTCATCTGCTTTGGCATTGTCGATGAAAGATGGCCAGTCTTGGAACTGCGTTGAACCTGTCCACATGCTGATGATAGGCAAGAGATTTGCCTTGCAGGTGTCTATGTAACATCAGCAGGAGTTCCTGGAGGCATCTTCAAGGCTTCTCGACGGAACCGTTCAATGAAACTCTCAGCAGTTTCATTTTGTCTCTGTTTGATTTTATTGAGGGCAGACATAGTCATGTCATTGAATCCCTCATAGAATCGTTCCAAAAAGATTTGCTTGAGACCCGAAAAAGAAGTGATACAACCATCGGGCAAACTTCTATACCAGTCGTATGCTACGCCGACTAAACAACCGACGAACACTCTGGTAAGAAGAGCGTCATTTGGTTGGAGTTGAACAGTCATTACCTCGAAGTGATTGATGAACTGGCTTGGTGAGGTACTGTCGTCGAAGAGAGAGCTTGTTGGGATTTTATATTTAGGAGGAAATGGGACTTCCTTCCATTCAACTGGGTAAGGTTGCTTGATTCCCAACCTTTGCAAGTTGTCCTTCTCTTTGAAGGCTTCGAACTGAGTTCGCAAAAGTTTGACAGCTTCATTGGCGTCCTCTGATGATGAAGAAGGAGTCGCTTGGGTCAGAGTAGTAGGAGGAGGAACAGCATGGTAAGCACTACCCCCAGCTCCTGACTGACTGGGTGTAGTTTGAATTTGTACTTGTACAGGAGGCATTTGAGGAGATACTACCCCCAGCCCAGCATTGACAGGTACCGATGATGCTATGATTTCAGGACTTACAGTAGGTACAGTCGGTGGTATGGCATGTTGTGCCACAATGATGGAATGCATACTGGCGACCATTTCAGCCATGGTCTTCAATTTGTCTTCAAGTGCAGCAATACGCTGTTCTTGATTTGCAGAAGTTGAAACATCTGGATCTTCATTGACAACATAAGCTGTCACTTCTCTTGGTACAGTGGAGGACACCGTCTGTTCAGAGCTTTCGCTGTATGCATCATAGTCAGAGAAAGAGTCGTCTCCTGACTGAGAAGTAGGAAGATAACCCGAAGGATCTTGAAGAAGATTCCTTTGACCGATTGTATCCCGGCTTCGGGAACGGGTATGTCGAAATACTCCTTCAGAGGATTCTTGGAGTAGATCTAGATACCGTTGGCTTGGCTTACGAGGTTTGCCGTGCTTGGAGCATTTTCTACCCCCAGTGTTTCGAGAAGTCATGTTGACAGAAGCGTACAACACTTCATCTTCGTCTTCTGACATAGATTCAGATTTAGCAAAAGTCAAACGATCGAAGACAGATCATTTTGTTGTTTGACAACAATATTGAATGATGACTTTATGATTGTAATGATGATCAGATGATTGAACTGAAGGTATTGAGGCATTATCCCGTTTTTGCTTGAGATGTTCTTGGAGATCGGAAACCATGCCAGGACGGGAAAAGGTTCTGGGAATATGTTCTTCAATAATATTCGGAACGTGGTTCTGATTCTTCAAATGTTTAGTCCCCTGTGTGTACAAGGAAGTGCTCACCTCATTGGCATATGTGTCAGGATTTTTGCTCCTGGAAGTTTGTCTTTGAGGTTTGATCTTCGGCATTGGCTGTTTGCGTTTTGCCGAAGTTGACCTGTTAAGATATGTTCTTAGATCTGCAAATTCACCCCCAGGGGTTTCTGTTTGAGACACCAACAGTTTTCCCTGTTTGGAACGGGATATCTTAAAAGTTGGAAGGTCTTGGAATTCTGCTACCGGGGTAGGCAGAATACCTCTTTGATTAGTACAAGTTCTCTTGTCATAAAGGAAAGAAGAATCCTTATTTGAAGGAGTTCTTGTACTGACTGGTGCCGAAGCACGTTCAGATTGATCTTCTATGGTAAAGACCGAAGAAGATTGAGAAAAGACCAAAGGGCCTTTTCCTTTGTCTCGTGAAGAAGGGTTAGCTAAAAAGCGTTTCCCTCTGTTGTCTTCCAGGTCATGAGACAAGGAAGTCTGAGAAAAGACCAACGGGCCTTTTCCTTTGATCTGAGGAGAAAGAGGAATAGCCAAAGGACTACCCCAGTAGATTGTGCTAGAATAGCAGAGTACTTAAGAGGAGGAGCAGACGTTTTCCCTTTGTTATGAGAAGAAGAGGATTTAGCCAAAGGGATATTATTCTTGAATTGTGCAGGAATAGTTTGTGCATGGGTGGATGGCTTACTGGCCACTTGCGCATAAGAAACTCTGGCAGAGGGTACACTGGTTCTAGCCACAGAAGCTGTGGTTTGCGCATCAGGAGTTCTTGCTTTAGAGTGCTTGGGATGCACTCTAATTGTTGAAGTGTTGATTTGCGCAGGAAAAGTTACTGCCAACTGCGCCAGGGATATATGAGTCTTATATTTTGACAAGGCAGCATATGAAGTGCCTGTGCAACAGTTGCAACAGACTGTACAGGAGTGGTTGAGACAGACTGTGCAACAGTGGTTGAGACAGACTGTGCAACAGTGATTGAGACAGACTGTGCAACAGTTGGCACAGCAGATTGCGCACTAGTCTGGCTGGCAGACTGCATAACAGAGTGCGCAGCAGCCTTGGTGGCAAAACTGCCAGATTGTGCAGCAGTCTTGGAGACCCATACTGAGCGTACTTTGCTCTTGGCAGAAGTGGCTGTAGTAAGGGGAGTGGTTTTGGAGTTGAGCATCGCCTCGTAGGCTGTCTGGTTGACTTTAACAACCAGCGTCTTCTGCGTCTTCCCGATAGACGCTACGTCTCATTGAGTTGCTACTTCCTCGTCGGAGGAGAAAGTTTTCCCCAGCAGAGTCGCCATTTTATTTGTAAAAACAAAAGTATGAACTTTATTGATACAAACTATGTAATAAGATTACAAGAATTCTGGGAAAAGTACAACTGTAGGAATCCAATCTAGCAGACGATTGCTTTATCCCTTGTTCGATGTGAACTTTGAAGACGGAGCCGTTGAAGTTGAAGACAACTCTGGAAACTGATGGTAAAAGTCTCGAAAGTTGAAGGCAAAAGCCTCGGAAGAATGCAGTAGCACTTGGACAAGAACTCATTGACTCTCTGATCTGATTTCTGCTCTCTGATCTCTGATACTTGATCCCCTTGAATGGAGACTTGAAACTCCATTTATAGAGTTCTGGAAATAACTAACTTTTAGTTATTCTGGACTGCGCATGATGGATTGTGCAGCAATTGGATTGCGCAACAGTGGACTGCGCAAGCAGTTATTGGATCATGGGCCAACTGCCTTGGACACATGGCATCATTTGATTGAAATACGCATGATCGTGCATAGACAGTTGCCACGTAATGAGCAATTGATGGCATGAATGCCACGTGTACTTTATCAATTGTGTTGATAGACCGCGCAATCTGAATAGCGCAGGCTTCGGATTGCGCAGGCTTGGACTGCGCAGGAAATGGATTGCGCTGCCAGCTGTCAGCCGTCCTCGAGCGTTGTGTGGCACAATAAACGAACAGTCTCCTCGTTCTTCATGCTGTCAGCTGTCAGAAAGATTTGATTTGTGTCAGGTAATGATGACTTTTGCCACGTCAGCCTGCGCAGTTGGGAGTGTGTGCAATTCAGTGTGCGCAATCTGAAGATTGCGCAATCTGATATCTGCGCAGTTCATTTGAAAGTTGTATTTCTTGATTTTTTGACTTTGTTGATGTGTGCAATCTGATTTTTTAGGACCTAAAAACGCCCTTATACCAATTTCCATCAGCACGAATGTCATTGGACGTGCGACATGACTACATGGGCTTGGGCTCAGTTCAGGTCCAGTCAGGGCTAAAGTGGTATAATCGGTTTCCCTAAACTCAATAATATAATTAATAATTAAATAAATCTTCGATAAGGGTTAAGTCGCCACTTGGCCTGGTTTTTCTAGTTAGGACTTCACTATGGCTCGGCCTTCCCTACCAGGGCTAATACACTAGCCAAAGCATGCCATGGCACTATCCGTGCCACGATTTCTAGTCACAGTGTACTCCAAAACTCTATCATGGCAAAAATCATCTACCGTAATAATTAACTAAATAATTATTTATAAAAATTTCTAAAAATCACCACTTAATTCGAATAAATAAATAAATAAAATATATTCTCAAAATTTTGGAAAGAGGGGTTACACCTTGCCTCCCACTACAGTTCATTTTCATGCTTATAGTTCTTCTATTTTTATTATGTTATCATTTAGTTACTCTAGTTGATATGGATTCATATGTTTTCTACATACTATTTTTACCAGTTTATTGTCATGCTTGTATATCAGTATTTCATGACTTGATAGCATAGTTACACCAGGCTTGTTCGCATTATGGTTCATGCTAGAGTTGTCCTTACCTGTGTCATGACTGACTTGTACTGGATCGTCACCTGTATCTTGACTGCGTCGTGTCTACAAGTATGTGTAATTGAACTGCTATTCCTGTACCGTTTCCTCAACCTGCAAGTCTACAATCGGGGCGAGGGTTGACCGTTTGTACATGCGAGTCCACACTCGGGGCGAGGGTATTTGTCTTGATCTGTTTGCACCTGCGAGTCCACACTCGGGGCGAGGATGTTTGTCGTGAACTAACCTGCGAGTCCACACTCGGGGCAAGGGTTAGTGATTAGTTCAAACTTGCGAGTCCACACTCGGGGTAAGGGTTTGGTATTCCATTGATCTCTTGTTCTTTTAGCAGTTCATTTATGTATAGTTGATCCTGTATCCGTGTTTATAGTTACCTGTCCGTAGCCACATGTCAGTCTCATGTCTAGTTCCTGTTTATATCCTGTTTAAATTCTTATGCATGATTAAACTACTAGATAGGCATATTTTTATGTATCTTGCTATGTCCCCTGAGGACCTGATGATCTCTTCAGGTTAGTTATTGCGTGGAGTAGTTAGCAGTTCTGGATGGCGAATGATTATGACACTTGTGGGTTCCAGATGATTACGATATTGCTCGCGAGATTCAGGTATCGATACCATGTTTATTATCCAGCTCGTGCTTTCATTTCATTATCATAAGATGTCCTATTTATTGATTCAGTTTGTAGACTCTTGTTATATTCCTTGGAGTCTTATCGGACATTATGCTAGTAGGCTGCAGACCACGACACATAGTTGTTCATTCATGCTTACATTACTCTTGTGGATTGAGATATAGATTGTATTGCCATGATTTGGCAGTATACCATAGCCTTGACAGCGTTTACGTATTCGAGTCGGACTGGAGTCCGCTTGATATGTAGCTGGCTTGCTCACGCCCTTACATCCCAAAAAGCGGGTGCGGGTCGTGACAGACGTATATGCGACAGATTGTCAGGATATATGGAGTACTGGTGAGCATTATCTCGGATCGGGATAGTCGCTTTACTTTCCATTTCTGGCGGAGTCTACAGACTAGATTGGGCACTCAGCTCAAGTTCAGTACTGCATACCACCCTCATACGGACGGACAGTCAGAGAGGACTATTCAGACACTCGAGGACATGCTGCGGACTTATGTTTTAGACTTTGGAGGCTCCTGGAAGGATTATTTGCATTTAGTGGAGTTTGCATACAACAACAGTTTCCAGGCCAGCATTGGGATGTCACCATTCGAGGCACTGTATGGGCGTAGACGTCGTACACCCTTGTCTTGGGATGACGTTGGAAAGTGAGCTTTATTGGGACCTGAGATGGTTGTTGACGCAGCCGAGAAGGTGAAGCTCATCAGAGATCGACTTCGCGTGGCACAGGACAGACATCGACATTGGGCCGATAGCCACTGAAGACCTTTGCAGTTTGAGGTACAGCTTAGACTTAGGAGTAGGATTTAGCTTATTTTGTGATTTTTGTTTTGTTTGATCATGTGATTTTTATAGTTAAGCTTGAGACCATATTTGTGCTAGGTTAGAGATCTGGTGTTCCTAAGGATATCTCCGACGCGTAGTACTATTCGATTTGGCGGAGGTGGAAAGCTTAGTCCTCGTTTCATTGGACCTTTCGTCATCAGCAGAAGAGTCGGTGATGTGTCATACAGACTGGACTTGCCCCTGCATTAGTGGGAGTCCGCAATGTATTTCACGTGTCGCAGTTGAGACGGTATGTGGCAGATCCCAGCCATGTACTGGACCATTCCGAGATCGAGGTGGGCCCAACTCTAAGTTATCTATAACAGTCTGTGGAAATTCTGGATCGACGGGAGAAGGTACTGAGGAACCAGACTATACCCTTGGTTCGCGTAGCTTGGAGGCACCACTCTCCAGGTGAGTCTACCTAGGAGAGGGAGGACGAGATGCGCGAGAAATACCCTTATCTTTTTCCGCCGTGAGGTATGACTTTCTATCCTTCTCATCTATTCAGTTTTGTCTTAAATTTCGAGGACGAAATTCTTTTAAGGATGGTAGATTTGTCACATCCATTTTTCTATTTAAGGGTATTTTGGTTGTAAATTTTTTTTGATTATTTTAGTATATTATATTATTTGTGTAGTGATTTTTGGCCTTTTGATAGTATAGCCTTGGTGCAACCTAGCCTAGTGACTCACCATGACTTAGTGACCTATTGTAAATCCTCAGTCCGAAAATACTTAGGACTAGGTACGTATCCATGCCAGCTGCATACATACGAAGTATACTCCAATATATGGAAACCTCGTATGAATACATAAGCTGTAAAATGCAGTAAACCAAGAGTATTCTAATCTCATCCACAAATGAAGAATAAAAGATATCATATAATCAACTGTAATAAGTCTTTGTACAATGCGTTGGGCGGAGACAAATCCACTACCAACAAGTATGGAAAAATATACATGGAAACAAAAATGATTTGGCGGGAGTAGCAAAGAAGACCCAAGATACGTCATCTTCGAATGAATAGAGAAGATCGCGACCTCGACTAGAATACCTACAATATCACAGAAGCACACACACACATGGAGAGATAACCAGGTCCTCAGAGGGACGTAACAAGATACAGGAAGAACAGGCCATATGAACTGAATATAAATGCACCATAAAATAAAGATAAAGTAAAAGTGTCCAAACCATAACACGGCTCAATATCCCATCATCGAAACAGTAGGCTACCCCTACAACCAAACAAGGACAAGGGGTAACTTACTATTCTACGATGTGACATTTTCCATGCTATGATTGGAACATAAATTTTGCTAAGGTCTCCTATCCTTTCTAGTAGGCAATTTAGAAGACATCTCGATGTATGGGCAGGTGAAGGCTGACTCCCCCAAGACAACTCACAATATGCACACATCATGTACCAATACTATCAGCCGGCATAACTCGAGGCTAGCGGCCCACGTGACCCATTAGTCCACATAGCTCGAGGCTAGTGACCCTCGCGACTCGACAAGCGTAGTACGCAGTTACTACAGCTTTTGGATTTGGATAGCTCATACATTTAACTGTCTTCTTCCTCCCAAGGTCCCTAACAGAAGGTAGTTCACTAAGACTAGGTCCATATGCATACAAAAGACAAGAAGGAAAAATAACCGAAACAAAATAGCAAGTAATGGATCCAACTGAAAACAGATAATAAATATGCAGTAAATAAATAAATAAAGATGCATATAATTAATAACAATAAATAAGGCAAGGTATCTTGCCTGAGGGTGGTACGAGAAGCAGCAAAATCCAACAATCAGAATCGTCAACACGAAAGTCAAAATCCACAAGAACCTCCGAATGATGAAATAAATATCACGAACAAGTTTGGAATAAAAGATATGCATAGGAAATGCCTCTCCAAAATTCAAATTCTAGAGCAGAGACAATTTCGTAATTTCGGGTCAAAATGATGTCCGCCGTTGGACCCGCTTTGCACCGAAATGCGCCCAGAACCTACGGTCTCTAAAGTCGTCAAACTAAATATATACGGATTTGTTTTGATGAGACGAACCCAACGGTATGTCCAATTTTGGATTCCGGTTGGCTGTGCACAAAATCGCCCGTTGAGTGGGATTGTGTGTCATGCCTGTGGTTCGTATTGCGTATCTTGGTATACGTATACGTAATTTGACCCGTATTGCATGTCTTCTTGCTTAATTTATTCTAGAACTTCATTAGCTGGTTTATTCTTGGGTTGGTTCGGCCAGCTTGGTTTACTTTGGTCATCATGAGCCAAGGTGAACCCTCCTACCTACCACCACCCTTCATATTTAATCCATTCCCCTCATTCTCTCTCTTCATTTACTTCTTCTTCTCCACCATTTCTTCTTCAACTACCAGGAGAGTGAGAGAGAGAGAGAGAGAGAGCTTAGGCAAGTACATCTTGCTTCATGGAGGAACACAAATTTTATTGTTCCATTCTCTTCTTCACAGCATTCTAACACACTTTAGTACTTGGCATTTTTAATTTTCATGGCTCAATTTGTGTAGATCTAATTTATAGTATTTTTAGATTTCTTGGGTTTTGAACTACTTAACATTGTTATTTCCAAGTTTTGATGGTTCCATGTTATAAAGAATTTTGTTCTAACCCATTTTGACCTATGGAAGTCAAAATTTGGACTTACGGTGAAGGTTTTATGGAGCTTGGAAGCTAAAGGTTCCATGGCCATCCTTCTCAGGTTTTCTGAAAAGATGGGTCCCCATTCACTCAGCCACATAGATGGGTACCCACTTACTCAGCCGCATTGATGGGTACCCACTTACTCAGCCGCATGAGATTCATTCATTCAGCCGCATGAGATTCATTTCACTCAGCCGCATAGATGGGTACCCACTTACTCAGCCGCATAGATGGGTACCCACTTACTCAGTCGCATGAGATTCATTCACCCAGCCGCATAGATGGGTACCCACTTACTCAGCCGTATAGATGGGTATCCACTTACTCAGCCGCATGAGACTCGTTTACCTAGCCGCGTAGATGGGTATCCATCTATCCAGCCGCATAGATGGGTACCCATCTACTGCCGCATGAACCCCCAATCTACCCTTGACCGCATAGTATCTAATTGGGTTTTTTTTGTCCTATTTGGCTGATTTATGGCCATAATTTCTTTCAACTCCCAACATAAAAGTTGTAGATCTTTTCTTTGGCTTCAAGAATATGTTATTAACTATTTATGCAACTTTTCTCATTTATAATGATGTAATGATAGAACACGATAGTGTCCCGTCATGGCGCACTCTTGATAAGTAACCCTGACATGATACACCTCGATATACTGTTGCGACAGCTAGCACGACATGACAAGTATGAAAGACCTGGACACCGTGGACGATTGTGTTTGTACAAATAAACTGATACTGTCTCGCATCATGTCTAGGATGGGGATCCCTGAGTACCACGGTCAGGGGTACCTACTGAAATTGACTAAGGCTAATTAACTAGAATGATTCAGTAGTCATGAAGAGATTCCCAGCTACAGGCAATCCCGTTATCTAGGCGCATTAAGTGGACTTGTAGCCTACCGACGAGTAGGGCACATTTCCAGCACACAATCATGTGGTGCACCCTTCATAAACGGACATTCGACCCGGATAACCGGATGGTCTGCAGGGTTTATGGCTGTTGGGATAATCTCATTACATCTTACTAGTAACTAGGCTGTGATAACCCCAGTTAGTTAAAAGTATCAAGCCGTACTCTTGATTGGCCGTAATTGATTGGATGGAGTTTATTCCAGCTTAGTCTTATCCTGATCCTATGCAAGATTGTAACATGACATGATTATTGATGCTTGCCTTAACAATAACGATCGGGGGTCCAGTTTTGTTCAGGCGAAGGGTTACAACCCCGATCCTTGTTTGGTTTAAGGGTTGTAACCTGGCTCCCTGAGCAGTTCTGTGTCCTCTCTTCGTTTATTGTCTTATTGCACCCCATGCCATGCTCGTCATATTTTACCTTACTTCAACAAGCATGATTAATTATTTATACCGGCTTAACAATAAAGATCGGGGGTCCAGTTCTGTTCAAGCGAAGGGTTACAACCTTGTTCCTTGTTTGGTTTAAGGATTGTAACCTGGCTCCCGGAACAGTTCTGTGTCCTCTCTTCGTTTATTGTCTTGTTACCTTATCAATGATTATTTATACCGGCCTCAACAATAAAGATCGGGGGTCCAGATCTGTTCAGGCGAAGGGTTACAACCCCGGTCCTTGTTTGGTTTAAGGATTATAACCTGGCTTCCGGAGCAGTTCTGTGTCCTCTCTTCATTTATTTTCTTCACTGTACCAATAGTATTTGAGACGGGTTTCTATTCAGGTGAAGGGTTACAACTCCGGTCCTTGTTTGGTTTAAGGGTTGTGACCTGGCTACTTGAATGGTATCCTCGTACTCAGTTTACTGTTGTTATCTCTATTATTATCAGTTATTTATTTATTATCTTTAATATTCTATTGTGATATGCTGGTTTTAGTTCCTAAGTGAAGCCTCCTTGTGGCACTTGCTTTTTCTGGGGTCTGACCCAGCTGGTTTTGTGTGGCCAGATATCGGAGCAGCACCAGATGGTGACCACCAGGCGTAACCCTGGCAACGAGTGGGTTTCTTTTTGTCCTCCCACTTATTTGTAAAATTATTCTTTTGAGGCGTTTAGCCGACGAGCACGTGTTAGCTCGTATTGCACCTTATTTACTGTCTGCCTACGGGCTGTAACATGATCGACAAATCCTAGGGTTGATCATGTATGACTGAAACTCTTGCTAGTCCTGACATTTTGTACGACTAGCTTTATGATCATCCGAATATGTAATGTATGGGACGCCTTACTATTCTATATTTGGTGTTTTGACATCTTGTAACTGTTATTATATTGCTTGAGATTGAGACATTAGACTTGTTCTGGACCATAGGAGACTGATGGCTTGTAGTTAAACCCTCATGTATCTAAACAGTCGTGACCGTATAGCGAGGTGGTTTGCACTTCAATATACGTAGCTGGCTATGTATGCCCCCGTTCTCTAGTATTCTGGTTCTGCGATATTACATGGTTTAAGTGGTAGCCCATACAGGTATTGTAAAAGAAGATATGTGAGGGTTTACCGAATAGATGTCTCAATCAGTACTCGCCCTTGAACTTTACTCGTATCTTCTGGATCCCTGTAATCTTGACCTGATCACATGCTTATATCGTTGATCTGTCCTGGTCCTTCCTTATTGTTCCCTAGGTCGTCTTCTTTAGCGGCATTGTTCCTGGACCTGCCGATCAGCAAGACGGAGCACCTCCTGCGGACCAGCAGCAACCCGGAGATCAAGCCCAACATTCAGGAGTAGCCTCTAGAGTCATGCCTACCGGAGGAGAGACACCAATTCAGCCCGTCCAGCCTGCAGAGCCTGATGATGGCACTTTGGTGGGTCTCCTCAGGTCCCTATTAGCTTCCCAGGATCATCGTAGAGATGCCTTGCACCCGGCGGTGGCAGATGCTTTGACCAGAGGAGGTCATCAGGGTAATAGCGCGGCCAACAGCTTCAAGCGCTTGAACCCTCCCTTTTTCGACGGCAGTAAAGATGTGATTGCCGTAGATGCTTGGCTTCAGGACACAGAGGTGATTCTAGAAGCAGCCAGGACTCCAGAGAACGAGAAGGTGGCCGTAGTGCGCCTGCAGTTACTAGATCTTGCCCGCAGCTGGTGGGCAGCACAGGCCGATGGATTAGTGGCCCCTATTTTATGGGTAGTATTCAGGAAGAGATTCCAGACCAAGTATTTTGATGCTGTAGCTCGGTATGATCTGCAGACGAGGTTCACCAATCTGAAGCAGAAGGAAAGGACGGTCGATGGATATGCGGTCGAGTTCTCCAGGCTTAGTCGGTTTGCTCCCACCTTGGTGGCGACTGAGTTCGATCGAGCCCAGCGGTTCCAGCAGGGGCTCCACCTAGAGATTTTATTGGTAGTAGAGCAGTTTGAGCATCAGACTTTTGATACAGTGTTGAGAGCAGCTCGAAGGCATGAATATACCTCCCAGAGGATCGTGGATAGGACCGGAGGTCGGAAGCTATCTCACGGCCAGATGAATCAGTCATCAGCACCAGCCCCGACAGCCAGGGCTTTGACTATTGGAGCTCCGAGACGGGCGGCCTCAGTGACGTTGGTTCAGCATTCCTTCCCGACGCACCCTCAACAGCAGAAGCAGAAGCAGTCTTCCGCACTGGGATGTTCACACTGCGGGAAGACAAGGCATGTGGTGTCAGAGTGTCGCAGAGCACAGGGTTTGTGCTTAGTTTGTGGTGCCCTGGACCACATGATTGGGTACTGCCTGAACAGAGGGAGTTATTCGGCCTTCTCTAGTCCTTCAGTTAGAGGACCAGCACCAGTCCAGCCGCAGCAGCAGCTGCAGTACCCGTTCTCGAGGCCATTGCCAACGCAGGCCCAGGCATTCCAGCAGCAGAGACCGCAGCAGTATGCCCAAGCCCAAGCCCTGATCCAGAGCAGGCAGAGGAATTTTTAGCAGAGGGGACCCGCACCTAGAGGACATGGTCAAGTGCTGGCTTTGACCATGGGAGAGGAAGGAGTAGCACCAGGTGAGGTGGTGGCATGTACTATTCTCGTCAACACCTTTCCAGCTTCGGTATTATTTGATTCTGGTGCCTCACATTCATTTATGTCTGCACGATTCGTGATACGGGTAGGACTGGAGCCCGAGTCATTATCAGTAAGGCTCAATATACTTACTGGTAGCGGACTTGTGGAAGTAGATAGGGTGTTTTTCTCGTGTCGGATCGTAGTTAGCGGTAGCAAATTCCTCGCTAGATTAATAGAGTTTTCGATGGCCGATTATGATGTGGTCTTAGGGATGGATTGGTTGAGGGACCAGTATGCTAGGATTGACTACCACATTGGCAGGGTTATTTTTAGCATTCCAGGCGAGCCAGAGTTTCCTTCTCCCGATGCGAAGTTGAACCTTCTCCTCCAGTGTTGCGGATGGCTGTAGCAGCAGTGCAGTTCATTCGGATAGTCGAAGAGTTTCCAGATATTTTTCCAGAAGTGCTTTCAGGGATGCCGCCAGAGCGAGAGATCGAGTTTACCATCGACTTGATTCCCGGAACAGCCCCAGTGTCGGAGAGAGTCTACAGGATGGCGCCATCAGAGCTAGAGATGTTGTACAAGATGATTGAAGAACTCAGAACCAAGGGATTCATTCGTGCTAGTGGATTGCCTTGGGGAGCCCCGATGCTTCTTGTGAAAAAAAAGGATGGTACGTCCAGGTTATGTGTAGATTATCGTACCTTGAACTCAGTGACAATCAAGAATAGATACCCTCTCCCGAGGATTGATGACTTGTTTGATCAACTCCAAGGGGCCGCAGTATTTTGGAAGATCGACTTACGATCAGGATACCATCAGATCAGAGTCAGAGAGCAGGACATCCCGAAGACAGCTTTCAGATCTAGGTATGGGCATTAGGAGTTCCTTGTGATGCCATTTGGAGCAACCAATGTGCCGGCAGTATTCATGGACCTCATGAATCGTATCTTTATGCCTTATTTGGATCAGTTCATGATTGTGTTCCTAGACGACATCCTGGTCTATAGCAAGAGTGAGGCAGAGCATGAGCAGCATCTCCGTATGGTTCTCCAGATTCTCAGAGAGCACAAGTTGTATGCCAAGTTTAGTAAATGCGAGTTCTGGCTCTATCGCAATTCGTACTTGGGTCATATCATCACCCGAGGAGGAGTGGAGGTAGATCCCCAGAAGATCGTGGCTATTGAGTCATGGCCAGTGTCCAGTACAGTCGCAGAAGTTCGCAGTTTTCTTGGATTGGCCGATTACTACCGACGATTTGTTTCGGACTTTGCTCGGATTTTAGCGCCATTGACCCAGTTGACCCGCAAGGATGTACAGTTTGGTTGGACAGCAGAGTGCCAGGATTCTTTTGAGAGGTTGAAGCGAGGCTTGATGACGGCTCCTATTCTCACGCTTCCAGATAGAACCAAAGGATTCTCAGTGTATTGTGATGCTTCAGGCAGAGGCTTAGGATGTGTTCTGATGCAGCATAGGAAGGTAATAGCTTATGCATCACGACAACTTCGTGATCATGAGAGGAATTATCCAACCCATGACTTGGAGCTGGCAGCAGTAGTGTTTGCACTTAAGTTGTGGAGGCACTACCTATATGGAGATACGGTGGAGATTTTCACCGACCACAAGCGCCTGAAGTATGTTTTCACCTAGAAGGATCTTAATATGCGTCAGAGGAGATGGCTGGAGCTTCTTGTGGATTATGATGTCAACTTGCAGTATCACCCAGGGAAGGCCAATGTCGTTACAGATGCATTGAGCAGGAGAGCCGGAGTTTATTTCCTAACAACGCAACCAGAGCTATTAGCCGATCTTCAGAAGATGGGTATAGAAGTTGTCCTCCCTTCCAGTGTGGCATTGATGGCCAGCATGCAAGTTCAGTCCACTATAGTCGAGAGGATCCGGATGGCGCAGTCAGCAGATTCTAAGCTTCAGCGACTCAGAGCAGAGTGTGAGGCAGGACGAAGACTAGAGTTATTTATCCATAAAGATGGTACACTTTGGTATGGTAAGCGTCTTTGTGTATCCAGTGGAGATATCAGACAGGAGATCATGGTAGAGGACCACAGTTCGCAGTATTCCATTCATCCCGGCGGTACTAAGATGTACCGTGATATTCTCCAGCACTTTTGGTGGAATGGCATGAAGAGGGAGATAGCCCGGTTTGTCTCTCGTTGTTTAGTCTGCCAACAAGTTAAGGCTAAACATCAGAGACCAGCTGTACTTCTTCAGCCCTTGCCAATTCCAGAGTGGACATGGGAGCATATAACCATGGATTTTGTGACTGGATTGCCTAGATCCCCGGCTGGCAGAGATGCTATTTAGGTTGTCATAGACAGGCTTACGAAGGTGGCTCACTTTCTTCCGTTCAGAGTCGGTCAGTCGACGGCTTAGCCAGCAGAGATGTATCTTCGGCAGATTGTCAGATTGCACGGTGTACCAGTCAGTATCACCTCGGACAGAGATTCCATATTTACGTCGTACTTTTGGCGCAGCTTGCAAGAGAGTTTGGGGACTCGCCTCCAGTTCAGTTCAGCGTATCACCTACAGACAGATGGCCAGTCGGAACGCACGATCCAGACTCTCGAAGATATATTGAGATCTTGTACACTCGACTTCGGTGGTTCGTGGGAAGATCACCTGCACCTGGTAGAGTTCTCGTACAACAACTGTTTCCAAGCTAGTATCCAGATGGTACCGTTCGAGGCACTGTATGGTAGGAAGTGCCGATCCCCGCTAGCATGGAATGATGTCGGAGAGAGACAGATGCTCAGTCCAGAAATGATTGCTCAGACAGTTGAGGTGGTCAGAAGAGTCCGAGATCATCTTCGAGTTGCACAAGATCGCCAACGTCATTGGGCCGATTCTCATCGGCGACCGCTTGAATTTTCTGTCGGCGACCATGTATTCCTTAGGATCTTGCCTACCCGTAGCGTCATTCGTTTCGACGTGCGGAAAAAGCTTAGTCCTAGGTATATAGGACCGTTCGATATTTTGGAGCGAGTAGGAGATGTATCCTATCGTCTCGCTCTTCCACCATCGCTACGTGAGGTACATGACGTATTCCATGTATCCCAACTGCAACGGTATATCCCGGACCCGAGCCACATCCTGGATCATTCGGAGTTGGTTATTGGTACCAACCTTTCGTATGAGGAGAGGCCCGTGTCTATATTGGACCGAAGAGAGAAAATACTCAAGAACAAGACTATCAAGTTAGTCCGAGTTGCTTGGGGTCATCACTCTTTGGGTGAGTCAACGTGGGAGCGTCAGGATGATATCCGATCACGATATCCCGACTTGTTTGACTCGTGAGGTATAATGTCTTCCTTATGCCTCATGTCTTCGATTCCTTGCTTGCATGATTGATTGGTTGATTGATTGATTGCCTAGTATAGCTTGCCTGTGATAGTATAGCATGTTCTTGTCCCTCTAGCCTCTTAATTAAATCTCGAGGACGAAATTCTTTTAAGGTGGGTAGAGTTGTCATGCTTGTGGTTCGTATTGCGTATCTTGGTATACGTATACGTAATTTGACCCGTATTGCATGTCTTCCTGCTTAATTTATTCTAGCATTTCATTAGATGGTTTATTCTTGGGTTCGTTCGGCCGGCTTGGTTTACTTTGGTTCATCATGAGCCAAGGTGAACCCTCCTACCTACCACAACCCTTCTTATTTAATCTATTCCCCTCATTCTCTCTCTTTATTTACTACTTCTTCTCCACCATTTCTTCTTCAACCACCAGGAGAGTGAGAGAGAGAGAGAGAGCTTAGGCAAGTGCATCTTGCTTCATGGAGGAACACAAATTTTATTATTCCATTCTCTTCTTCACAGCATTCTAACACACTTTAGTACTTGGCATTTTTAATTTCCATGGCTCAATTTGTGTAGATCTAAGTTTATAGTATTTTCAGATTTCTTGGGTTTTGATCTACTTAACATTGTTATTTCCAAGTTTTGATGGTTCCATGTTGTAAAGAATTTCGTTCTACCCCGTTTTGACCTATGGAAGTCCAAATTTGGACTTACGGTGAAGGTTTTATGGAGCTTGGAATATAAGGGTTCCATGGCCATCCTTCTCAGGTTTTCTGAGAAGATGGGTCCCCATTCACTCAGCCGTATAGATGGGTACCCACTTACTCAGCCGCATGAGATTCATTCACTCGGCCGCATGAGATTCATTTCACTCAGCCGCATAGATGGGTACCCACTTACTCAGCAGCATAGATGGGTACCTACTTACTCAGCTGCATGAGATTCATTCATTCAGCCGCATGAGATTCATTTCACTCAGCCGCATAGATGGGTACCCACATAATCAGCCGCATAGATGGGTACCCACTTACTCAGCCGCATGAGATTCATTCACCCAGCCGCATAGATGGGTATCCAGTTACTCAGCCGCATAGATGGGTACTCACTTACTCAGCCGTATGAGACTCATTTACCTAGCCGCATAGATGGGTATCCATCTACCTAGCCGCATAGATGGGTACCCATCTACTGCCGTATGAGCCCCCAATCCACCCTTGACCGCATAGTGTCTAATTGGGTATTTTTCTTGTCCTATTTGGCTGATTTATGGCTAGAATTTCTTCCAACTCCCAACATAAAAGTTGTAGATCTTTTCCTTGGCTTTAAGAATATGTTATTAACGATTTATGCAACTTTTCTCATTTATAATGATGTAATGATAGAACACGATAGTGGCCCGTCATGGCGCACTCTTGATAAGTAACCCTGATATGATACACCATGATATGCTGTTGCGACAGCTAGCACGACATGACAGGTATGTAAGACCAGAACACCGTGGGCGATTGTATTTGTACAAATAAACTGATACTGTCTCGCATCATGTCTAGGATGGGGATCCCTGAGTACCACGGTCAGGGGTACCTACTAAAATTGACTAAGGCTAATTAACTAGAGTGATTCAGTAGTCATAAAGAAATTCCCAGCTACAGGCAATCCCGTTATCTGGGCGCATTAAGTGGACTTGTAGCCTACCGATGAGTAGGGTACATTTCTAGCACACAATCATGTGGTGCACCTTTCATAAACGGACATTCGATCCGGATAACCGGATGGTCTGCAGGGCTTGTGGCTGTTGGGATAATCTCATTGCATCTTGCTAGTAACTAGGCTGTGATGACCCTAGTTAGTTAAAAGTATCAAGCCGTACTCTTGATTGGCCGTGATTGATTGGATGGAATTTATTCCAGCTTAGTCTTATCCTGATCCTGTGCAAGATTGTAACATGACATGATTATTGATGCTTGCCTTAACAATAACGATCGGGGGTCCAGTTCTGTTCAGGCGAAGGGTTACAACCCCGGTCCTTGTTTGGTTTAAGGGTTGTTGTCACGCCCCGCTCCCGTAGGAACGATCGTCCTCACTAAGGCGTGATGCCGTACGAGCCTAGATTGCGCTCGTTCAAGGCAGATCCATAACGGCCGATTACAGCGGCGTCGACGGGATCGTCGTACAGAAGTCCCAAGCAGATACATTGAACATTGCAGCGAAATTTAGAACAAGAACACAAGACATTCAAAAGAAGCTCTTTATTGATATTGAATACAAGATTACATTTGTGGACGCAAGGCCAAATTACAAGTCTCTCGTGCTCACTTTTCTCTCATTTACAAGTCACTCTGCTCTCTCTCATCTCTCGATACAATACTTGAACCAGCAGAAGTTTCGGAAGGCGATGTCCATACATTATGTCCTGTATAAGTCTTTAACCCACGCAGCCACACGCTTTGAATCGCCAAGGAACTCCGTGCCTCGACGCATCCAAGCGAGCTCCGCGCCACGAGCTTCTAGATGTGCCTACACATGAACACTGTGTAGGTGTCAGTACTCAACTGTACTGGTAGAGTGAGCTCCTCGCCCACCCATACAAAATCGACACGTTCATTTACTTTGTGCAGCTGAAACCCTTTCGATTGTCTTTCTAGTCTTGTCTTAGGATCAGTTTTATGACAGACGCCTTGGCATACTTGTGGCTGAGGACCATCTCGTGCTTGCAACAGTAATATCCATTCAACAACGTTAACCTATCAAGTCGTGTTTGCCTTACGGCCAAAATCAGGGACGCAACTACACGATAGACTCCATTTCCTTGCCACTAGACCTTTCTCGTGCTTGCATTGTCGACGCACCGACTTATACTTGACTTTCGTGCCAAACTCTGGGACGTAACGACTCGGTCGGGCCATGAACTCGATTCGTGCTTCAATAACGCTAAGGCAGCGCCTCCTCGTTTAGTCTTGCCTATACTTTAGTTTTGTGCAACACGGCCGTGCCTCACATTTTGAGGGCGTGCCCAGCATCTCAACGTAACTTCACACAACTTGCCCTACGGCCCTTCTCGACTTAACTCGTAACAACTCAAGCCTAACTCATGCAAACTCTATGCCAAACTTAACACACGATGCCATATCCCGTACCGAAGCATGCCGCCTTCGCTGTAGCCAAATATTAGGCCCAGATATTGTGTCTTCTAACTTCATACACATTCAACTCAACTCAATCCAAAGGCACATACGCGGATTGCCGCCCGTGCCGACACATCTATATGAAAGGTCACTGGCAGTAATTAGCCATCGTAGACATAGCTTGGCATTCGGGACCCTTGCACCGCCGGTTGCGATCCTCGATGCAAGTCCCCGACCTACCGGTTGCTTCATACCCAGCTCGGCTATACGTTGTTCTTCCTAGGCCGGATCAGACCCTGGCCCAAGGTTTCCGATCCGAAGAACCATCGCCCTTGTCGACAAGTTGTCCATGACCACGCGCCTACGCTAACTTCTAGACTTAACGTAATGCATGGTCTCATCATCATCATTTAGTTCCTTTGCTTTACTTCTTTCACTTTTCACACTACTTCGCAGAGCCCTAACCAGGGTTGTTTCGGCGACTGAACTACAGTCCCGGCATTTTTCCTCTCAGCGACTAACCATCGCTTAGACTTGATATTCTTTTGAACTCAGGGAACGGCTACTGCATAGCCTTCCAACTTACTTGAACATAACGTGTTTCCTTAAGTATCGACAGACCGTGGCTAACTTTCCACTGAACCAACCGAGGCTCGTGCCTTAAACCGACTCGTGTTCTACGCAACGCTATCGCCCAAGTCATATTTCATATGACGGGCCTTGGGATCGTGGGACTATTTAACTTGACGACCGCAGAATGAGCGGGACAGCACTTGGAATAACTTAGGTCGACCGGCATAACTTTGCCTAACTTACTCAAGCCTACAACTTAACCCGAGGGACGAGCAAAGGCTATGCCAAGCCTTGCACAGTGGAACTGTGCACGCTTTATCAAGCGTTTATGCGGGCGATGCCTATGACTTAGGAAGTTCCTAGTTTTGTGTCGACGACCAACTTTTCTTCTTCTAAGCCACGGGACAAAGGACCGAGTGTCATTTTCAAAGCACGCCGTGCACCAACTCTAAACCGACCGTGGGACGTTTTTCTATGTTCTAACTTATTTTGACCCGTCGAAATTATTCCTTTAACTATGTGGATTCATCTCTTTTATTATTAAGCCTACTTGTGCAAGTTGAAAACATGATTTATTATGTGAAGGCAAAGATGAGGCAAGTTCACCGAAACTACCCCACCTGAGCGATGTCTCCGAGCAAGCCGTTGCAAGGCTAAGTCCGAACGCCGTCGGCGTTCCCATTCCTCCGATTGACTTTGCGGGACGGGACACTACAATATATACCACTCAGAACAAGTCTCGTCCTCGAGAATTTTCTGAAGGCAAGCCATCCTACCATTTCTATGGCCAAGACTTAATCGTGCCCAGACGCGGGACTATCTCACACACTTCGCCTACGCGTTTCTTCGATTCCGAGCCACGCTCGCACTATTATCAATCTTTCCTTTAACACAATTTCAAGATCTCGACACTCTCCCCTTTTCAAGTCTTGCTTGAACTCATCGTATCACTTGGCTGGATCGTGCACGTATTACAAGCGTCCCTAAAATACATGCATTCAGCCAAGCCGCATGATAAAGAATCCGTCATTCTCACTCGAGTCGCATCGTGCACATACTCAGGCGTCCCTGAAATATATGCATGTCAGCCGAGTCCCGTGAGCAGGGTTTCCTATATTCGTGATTCACGCTATCCATCCATGCCAATCCTCAAGATCAATCATTCGATTGATAACACTTGTAATAGGGGCGTCTCGCCTAACCGCTAGGCCAATCTTCGCGAGGCTAAGTCAATGTCAGGATTGGAATCATAGTTCCCCAACAATAATGCCAACACTGATCCCAATCCTAGGGTCAACCAAAGTCGGTAGTACGGGATTTTCTACCCAAGCTCGTGTCACTCAGATTTCTAAACATCGAGCACGATCACCTATTCGCATCAACACATTCGTTGCACATAATCCATTCATTTCACCAATTCTAACCAATTTATGTATTCGATCACAAGGTCGTCTAGTTAGACAATATGTTGTGCCCCAATCTCACGCGAGTCCGATTATCCACGGTGGTTCATGAATCACCATGCAACGCTCCCGCGGAATAATCATTCTCATCGGGGCGTAACTCTTGTTTGAGTTTAGACTAACTCATTCTCGATACGCGGATTGGACCTACTCAATCCTCAAGTTCAATTCTTCAAGCACACAAATTCATTCTCGAGTCACCTTCGTGTCAAACCACAAGTCGAAGCATACAAATTGCCATGCCATGCAAGTTCAATCACCCCCGCTGTATGAATCACCATACCAGCGCTCACGCGGAGTGATCGCCCTAATTGGTGCGACGTATGTGCAAGGCTGGGGTTGCGCTCGCATAAGACAAGAATGTCGAAGTTGTGGTTATCGACGAAGCAAATCCAACCATTTTCATTTTTATCCAAACCAAGTTCTTAGTTTGATAGTCCGTTTGTCATTCGTTCAACCAGAAAATCCTCGAGCCAAGTTTATCTCTTCTTCGATACATTTCAATATCCCGAGTATAGCATCCATCGGAACAATAACATTTGTACGATCGTTATTTGCCGAGTCAGAGTACCCCCGAGTTATCGCATATCGATCTTTGATACGCCTCAATACCATCGACGATATGCGTAACCTGACGATCTTCCTTTGCAACCAATTTTGAGTCGTGCGTTGATGCTGTTGTCCGAGTTGGATATTCCACAATTTTCTCGATATTCAAGATCAAGTTCGATCGCTATTCCTCAAGCTTGTTTCAAGATCGTTGTTCAAAACTCAAGTCACATTTCATTCGAATCAATCCGAAATCGTACGTGCGATTCCTCTAAATTTCCTCGATCAAGACCATTCATTTTCATTCATCGTTCTGAATTATTTTCTAACACGCGTTACTCATTCACAAGTTGTCCGAACGAGATGCTCGTTTGGGACATTCGAAGTCACGACCAACTAAATGTGACGCATTCTAAGGCTTTGTGCGATCGTACCGCCTCGCCGATATACTCGCCGTTACTCGTAATCCTCAACATTTGCTCGAATGATTTCTAAGAAAAACCATACACAACTCGGATTCGAGCCATCCGATCTAGTCCTCAATCACGTTCACATCATTCGCTAAGACATCCTTCGGATTCATTCGACGAATCCCTAGCGTAATCGCTCACGTCGCATCGACGTACTAAGTTGTTCGTACTATTTTCTCAAAATCCAAGTTAATCCTCTGTGTACGCCTAAGCGTTAACTCGATAGCATTCCTATCGATAGACACTCTAAGTGCAGCTTCGCTCCTGATCGAGTGGTACTTGATATTGCTCGCGATTCGTTTGCACCAAAAAGTTGGGGTGCGCGACACAAAACACAACTTAGCCAAAAGGCCGTGTGCATAGCTATCCCGTGTGGACTATATTCTGAATTTGCACGCTCATCTACTAGGTCAACGCAAGACTAGTCAGGCACACACACGACATGTTAACTTAGCACGTGTTCTCTATCGAGTCAAGTTTAACATCGTTCGGCACAAAGGCCGCCGCCTATCGATGCATTAGATTGAACGCTTGAACGAGCTTTTGAAAAATATTTAAACTTATTGTATGGACATGCCGAGGGATATTCGAGAGAGATCGCACACTTATTTTCCAACAACGAGCTTTCACAACTGAGAAATTCGACGTGAAGTCCAAGGACGTAAAGCCGTGCTCTGATACCATTATGTTACGCCCCGCTCCCGTAGGAGCGATCGTTCTCGCTAAGGCGTGATGCCGCACGAGCCTAGATTGCGCTCGTGCAAGGCAGTTCTATAACGGCCGATTACAGCGGCGTCGACGGGGTCGTCGTACAGAAGTCCCAAGCAGATACATTGAACATTGCAGCGAAATTTAGAACAAGAACACAAGACATTCAAAAGAAGCTCTTTATTGATATTGAATACAAGATTACATTTGTGGACACAAGGCCAAATTATAAGTCTCTCGTGCTCACTTTTCTCTCTTTTATAAGTCACTCTGCTTTCTCTCATCTCTCGATATAATACTTGAACCAACGGAAGCTTCGGAAGGCGATGTCCATACATTATGTCCTGTATAAGTCTTCAATCTACGCGGCCACACCCTTCGAATCGCCAAGGAACTCCGTGCCTCGACGCATCCAAGCGAGCTCCGTGCCACGAGCTTCTACCTGTGCCTGCACATGAACACTGTATGGGTGTCAGTACTCAACTGTACTGGTGGAGTGAGCTCCTCGCCCACCCATACAAAACCGACACGTTCATTTACTTTGTGCAGCTGAAACCCTTTCGATTGTCTTTCTATTCTTGTCTTAGGATCAGTTTTATGACAGACGCCTTGGCATACTTGTGTCTGAGGACCATCTCGTGCTTGCAACAGTAACGTCCATTCAACAACGTTAACCTATCAAGTCGTGTTTGCCTTACGGCCAAAATCAGGGATGCAACTACACGATAGACTCCATTTCCTTGCCTCTAGACCTTTTTCGTGCTTGCATTGTCGACGCACCGACTTATACTTGACTTTCGTGCCAAACTCTGGGACGTAACGACTCGGTCGTACCATGAACTCGATTCGTGCTTCAATAACACTGAGGCAGCGCCTCCTCGTTTAGTCTTGCCTATACTTTAGTTTTGTGCAACACAAACGTGCCTAACATTTTGAGGTCGTGCCCAGCATCTCAACGTAACTTCACACAACTTGTCCTACGGCCCTTCTCGACTTAACTTGCAACAACTCAAGCCTAACTCATGTAAAGTCTATGCCAAACTTAACACACGATGCCATATCCCGTGACGAAGCACGCCGCCTTCGCTGTAGCCAAATATTAGGCCCATACATTTTGTCTTCTAACTGCATACACATTCAACTCAACTCAATCCAAAGGCACACACGCGGATTGCCGCCCGTGCCGACACATCTATATGAAAGGTCACTGGCAGTAACTAGCCATCGTGGACTTAGCCTGGCATTCAGGACCCTTGCACCGCCGATTGCGATCCTCGATGCAAGTCCCCGACCTACCGGTTGCTTCATACCCAGCTCAGCTATACGTTGTTCTTCCTAGGCCGGATCGGTCCCTGGCCCAAGGTTTTCGATCCGAAGAACCATCGCCCTTGTCGACAAGTTGTCCATGACCACGCGCCTACGCTAACTTCTAGACTTAACGTAATACATGGTCTCATCATCATCATTTAGTTCCTTTGCTTTACTTCTTTCACTTTTCACACTACTTTGCAGAGCCCAAACCAGAGTTGCCTCGGCGACTGAACTACAGTCCCGACATTTTTCCTCTCGGCGACTAACCATCGCTTAGACTTGACATTCTTTTGAACTCAGGGAACGGCTACTGCATAGCCTTCCAACTTACTTGAACATAACGTGTTTCCTTAAGTATCGACAGACCGTGGCTAACTTTCCACTGAACCAACCGAGGCTCGTGCCTTAAACCGACTCGTGTTCTACGCAACGCTATCGCCCAAGTCATATTTCATATGACGGGCCTTGGGATCGTGGGACTATTTTACTTGACAACCGCAGAATGAGCAGGACAGCACTTGGAATGACTTAGTTCGACCGACATAACTTTGCCTAACTTACTCAAGCCTACAACTTAACCCAAGGGATGAGCAAAGGCTATGACAAGCCTTGCGCAGTGGAACCGTGCACGCTTTATCAAGCGTTTATGCGGACGACGCCTATGACTTAGACAAGTTCATAGTTTTGTGTCGACGACCAACTTTTCTTCTTCCAAGCCACGGGACAAAGGACCGAGTGTCATTTTCAAAGTACGTCGTGTACCAACTCTAAGCCGACCGTGGGACATTTTTCCATGTCCTAACTCATTTTGACCCATCGGGATTATTTCCTTAGCTATGTGGATTCATCTCTTTTATTATTAAGCCTACTTGTGCAAGTTAAAAACACGATTTATTATGTGAAGGCAAAGATGAGGCAAGTTCACCGAAACTACCCCACCTGAGCGATGTCTCCGAGCAAGCCGTTGCAAGGCTAAGGAAATAATCCCGACGGGTCATGTTTTACCTTACTTCAACAAGCATGATTAATTATTTATACCGGCCTTAACAATAAAGATCGGGGGTCCAGTTCTGTTCAGGCGAAGGGTTACAACCTCGGTCCTTATTTTGTTTAAGGGTTGTAACCTGGCTCCCGAAACAGTTCTGTGTCCTCTCTTCGTTTATGGTCTTATTACCTTATCAATGATTATTTATACCGGTCTCAACAATAAAGATCGGGGGTCTAGATCTGTTCTGGCGAAGGGTTACAACCCCGGTCCTTGTTTGGTTCAACGGTTGTAACCTAGCTTCCGGAGCAGTTCTGTGTCCTCTCTTCGTTTATTGTTTTCACTGTACCAATAGTATTTGAGATGGGTTTCTATTCAGGTGAAGGGTTACAACCCCGGTCCTTGTTTGGTTTAAGGGTTGTGACCTGGCTACTTGAATGGTATCCTCGTACTCAGTTTACTGTTGTTATCTCTATTATTATCAGTTCTTTATTTATTATCTTTAATATTCTATTGTGATATGCTGGTTTTAGTTCCTAAGTGAAGCCTCCTTTGTGGCACTTGCTCTTTCTGGGGTCTGACCCAGCTGGTTTTGTGTGGCCAGATATCGGAGCAGCACCAGAGGATCCACCTGTCTTCCAGCCATATGGTGACCACCAGGCGTAACCCTGGCAACGAGTGGGTTTCTTTTTGTCCTCCCACTTATTTGTAAAATTATTCTTTTGAGGCGTTTAGCTGACGAGCACGTGTTAGCTCGTATTGCACCTTATTTACTGTCTGCCTACGGGCTGTAACATGATCGGCAAATCCTAGGATTGATCATGTATGACTGAAAATCTTGCTAGTCCTGACATTTTGTACGACTAGCTTCATGATCGTTCGAATATGTAATGTATAGGACGCCTTACTATTGTATATTTGGTGTTCTGACATCATGTAACTGTTATTACATTGCTTGAGATTGAGACATTAGGCTTGTTTTGGACCATAGAAGACTGATGGCTTGTAGTTAAACCCTCATGTATCTAGACAGTCGTGACTGTATAGCGAGGTGTGTTGCACTTCAATATACGTAGCTGGCTATGTATGCCCCCGCTCTCCAGTATTTTGGTTCTGGGGCGTTACATTGTGGGACCGCCAAAATAGCGTCCCGATCAACGGTCTCAGAATCGGACCAAACATGGCTCACAGGACCAGCAAAATATTTCGAGTCCAATGTCGCAAGTTTCATCGCGATATGATGAGCGTGCACAAAGTTGTGACTTAATTTGCAAATGGTCGATACGAGGTATCTCGACGGATACGCACTGATTTCGTCGTGCACATGCAACAAAATCGGGTTCCGTCAGTTCCCACACGCCGACAACATCCATACGCGCCTTTCGATGCGTATAGTGCACGAAAACGTCGCCCGGTTTGTCGGGGCGCATGCCGTATCAGTTGTTTTTCTACTTTTTGAAAACAAAATTTACAATTTTTTGTGAAACTTTAACAACGTGTAACTTTTTACACACTAGATGAAAAGTGAATCCAGAAGGTGCGTTACAATCTCGGTTATGTTGTCATTCTCTGTCTTCAATTAGTTTCTACAAAATCCTATTGTACAGAAAGAAAAGTGGCCGACAAGTTGGTGTTTTGAAATAGTTTTTAATATTCCAAAAAAGTGGTTTTTCTCCAACTTCATCTCGATTTTTCGAGCAAGTTGGATGGCCATGTCGAAATCCACCTGGGGGATCTCGAAGAGGGTCATGGGGGCTATGCGTAGAAATTTGTAGATCGAAAAACGATCGAACGAGATGGGAGAAAACTAGGAGAGAAGGTGAGTACCTCGCTGTTCCGTTACTGCTTCTATTGTCGATGGTTCCTTTGTCTTCTTCGCGAGCACGGCTTCACTGTGGTGCGTCCGAGCTTCACCGTGGAGTGAGAAGGAGGAAGGAGGTGGAAGAAATTTTAGGGTTTTTCCAACACTTATATATATATATATATATATATATATATATATATATATATATATATATATATATATATATATATATATATATATATATATATATATGTCAGGGAGGGGTCGGCCTAGGTTGCTTGCTGTTATTGTTTACTTGTGTGGTGTGGGTTTGCTTAAAGAGTATTGCGTGGGCTCCCTCCCTCCTAACGCAGCATGGCTGCAACAAAGTTGTGGTGGTCGGCCTCCATTGAGTGGTGGGGCCGACCACCAATGTCTTTGCTTTTTTTTTGTTTCCTTTTCTTATTCTTAGCTATATTCTTCACTATATATATCCTTATATACGTATACACCATAAAAATCTCTTAAAAATTCAAAATAAAATTTTAATAGTATATATCCATATATATAATACATTTAAATATATCCACATATTATACAATTTAAATTGACAATAAAATTAACTCAATAATATTAATCATATCTAATAGAATAAATATGTTTATACAATTTTCACAAAATAACCCTTTATAATAAAACAACCAAAATAGTCCGTTGATAGTTTCGGGTGAACTTGCGCTACACCCCCCTGCTTGGGTCCAGAAAAAAAATTGCGCAACTATATAAAACACAAAAATAAGAATAAATAATTTTGTACGATTATTTTAAATATTTAAAAATGCATCCACTTCTAAAATAGTCTAAGAATTGTTTGCACACAAAACATGCCTACATAGTCGTTCTTGGTCACCAACCTGCTTACTTGGGCTTGGGTTTGGTCCGGGCCCAGTTCGGGCTGAATTGGCCAAACCGGGTCATCAAAAAATAAATAAAACCATAAATTGTATAAATTCATTTTTAAGTCTAATAAAATAATAGAAAAATAAAAAAATAAGGGTTTTACATCCTACCCAACTTACAAGAATTTCGTCCTCGAAATTTAGGAATAATATGATAGATAGGGTTGGGGGATAGGAAGAGTTCGTCAATACCAAAATATAATTAAATTTTGGAGGAGGCGATAAAACGGCGTTCAACACCACCATGAAATAGAAAATTGTGGAGTCGATATATACAAAAATATCATGATTATGGAATTGAATAAGGGTTGCTAGTGAAGGTAGCAAAATTTCGATAATCCAATTTGGAGAGTACTAAGGAATTGAGTAGATCAAAGAGAATAATTTAGACATTTGGGAGATGTGGTTCCTAGAGAAAAACTGGAGATTAATCGCCTCGATTGAGAGTTTGATTTAAGTGAATGATTAGAATCATTCTCGAGTCCTCAAGAATAATTGGAAGGACACGATAATAATTCTAGGGTTGAGAAATGAGGAGTAGTTAAAGGCGAGGATATAGCCACATGAGTCGGTCGGTGGCTATCTACATTTCGTGTATAATTACTAATTGGGCAACCAAAGATGATACTTGAGTCTATCCAGCAAGTACAGTGCCTTGTCTTTCCAAAATAAGTAAAAGACAAGAACAACAAAGGTTTCAAAGACGGCTTTATATATTGAGTACGAATCGCGGGGTTCATAGACGGCAAAAATAATTCAAAAAAAGAATTGCCAAGGCTGTCGCGGATGAGACTCTAAGGCAAGTTTACTATGTCTTCATCCACGTAGAATAATATGTGATAAGCGAACCAAAGTACAATAGGTTTATCAGACCATCATGCACCTGTTCTGATTAGATAATATGTTAGTGGGTGCACCCAATAAAATATGTCATGATCAAGCTTGATAACGAAATAAGCTTGCAAAACTGAAGCTACGTTAGCAGCATGAAATAGTCAAAATATGAGCAAGGGAGGTACTGATGAAGGAAATTAAATACTCCAGGATCTTTTAAAATCAAGGCTCGCCCGAAGCATGGGCCTTTATCGTTGTCCTAGTTTTCTTCATTTACGGTTTGGTTGTCTAGATAAGTTAAGCTCCTCTGAATTTCTAGTCTAAGTGAGATTACCAATGTGGTTCACAAGGAAAAAGGTTGGTTAGGTGGTGAGGAATTCTACCCAACTTACAAGAGTTAAACTAATAGTATCATGGGACAATGGGTCAAGCAATCAAGATAAAGTACAAATTTAAGAATTTAAGAAATTTAGTAGAACACAATCACATATCAGGTCGAAAGAATTGAGTCGAGGTTGAATCCCTATCCGTGGTCGAAAACATATCGGTATCATGGTAAAGATTATAGTTTGGCCATTTTGACTATAAGGTCATATCAAGAAATAGAGTACAAGGAGATGAGTTTTGGTGGGACATGATATGTCTACAGGAAGGTGGGCTTGTCTAGGCCTTACATATGGAATTTTTTGGAGGAAAAAGTCTAGTGTTGTACTCCAAATATACAAGTCATGGTAGGGGACGCCAGAAGATCAAAAATAGAAAGTGGGAGTTCACGAGGTGATAATTCATGCACAAAATAAAGAAGATCAAGTTAAAGCATGAAATAAAATTAATTAAAGAATCCATTAAAAATTAATTTAGGAACACAATTTCGGAGAAAAGATAGTCTCCTAGATGACTACAGTTAATGAACCATTAAATCATTATCCAATTGCAAGTGGGTTAGAAGGTCGCAATTAAAAGATTTAGAATTGAAGGAAGGTCGAGTAAGCCGAGGTAGAAATACAGTCACATAGCTGGGTAGATGACTAACAATACTTGTGTATATACTACTATCATGGTCATGGGTGACATGGAAATTAGTGTGGAATACTCAGTAGGGTTATCTTGGGGCCTACAATTAAAATTTAACTCAAGTTTCCTCCAAAAGTTTCAAAATTAAACTTTCAAAAATAAACTACCAAAATTTGTATTCACTCCAGGCCGTTCAAATTCATCATGACCAAAATTAAATCACTTTCATAAATCTCAAAGCAAACTATATCACGTTACTACTAACCTTTTCCAAAATTCACGTTTAAATTCAACTATTTAACTCAAGAGTTCATAATTTACGAATCCATAAAAATTTTACAATCAATCAAAATTTAACACTCTAAAATTTTCAAATAACTCATAATAAAACTCTTAGCATATTAAACGCAATCTAAAAAATTAAGCTCAATGCTCTCATCAATTTTAACTTCTATTCATGCTAAGTTATTCCAACAAAATCACAACTTTTAAATGGTAACTTCCTTTAATCAATCAAAATAACTTTCCATCACATCCTTCGAAATTCTTCCATATTTTTTAATATTAGCAATCCCTCATTAAACTAAATTTTTAAATAATCTTATCAGTCAAAATCTTTTTTTTTACCAAAAATCTAAACAGAATTGTAAATTCGCTATCATAGGACACCATTTAAAATAAAATTTTCTCAAAATTTATTTTCATAATTTCAAATATTTTAAACCAAAATTCACCGTCATTACTTTCACTTAAAATTCAAAATTTACTAAACACGAAAATCGCAAGTTGTACAACTCAAATTTAAATAATTTCTATGGCCATTTTTAAAAGCTAGGATCATTTTCAAACCAAATTTATAACTATTCAAAGGTGTATAACTATATTCCAATAAATCATAAATATCACAACTCGAAAATCAAATCAATTTTATATTTGTTCAAAGATGTATAATTATAACTCCATAATTAATAAATATCAAAACTCAAAAATCCAATCAATTTCTTAAATCAATGGTATAAAGATTCTAGCTATTTTTTTTCCTTCCTGCAGTATCAATCCTATGGTATTTACTATTTAGAAATATCAAGATTAAAACTTTTCGTGGCAATATCCTACTTTACAAATTACTAATCATTAAATCACACTTTAAAAAAAACCTTTTTAACTCAGTTAGAGTCTTAAATGAATTCCAATTGCCAATATAACCATTCTAGCCATGTGTTTGACCTACGAGCATATACTAGTGTAGTCATCGTCCTAGTTGACACTAAGCACGAAAATAAGAATCAACGGTAGAAAGGAATCAAGCAAGATGCAGTTCAAGGAGGTCGAACAAGAGTTCAAAATTTGAAGCCAAGGGAAGAGGTCAAGCTGTATGGATGGGATTCCTAGATTCTAATCCTATGTTGCAGGCTCACATCGGTACAATTACGTAACCGAAGTGTGAAACTCGACCTGCATGGGCCACCACAAAAACATGTAACGCCTCAGTCCCAAAATACTTAGGACTAGGTACGTATCCATACGAAGTATACTCCAATATATGGAAACCTCGTATGAATATATAAGCTGTAAAATACAGTAAACCAAGAGTATTCTAATCTCATCCATAAATGAAGAATAAAAGATATCATATAATCAACTGTAATAAGTCTTTGTACAATGCGTTGGGCGGAGACAAATCCACTACCAACAAGTAAGGAAAAATATACATGGAAACGAAAATGATTTGGCGGGAGTAGCAAAGAAGACCCAAGACACATCATCTCCGAATGAATAGAGAAGATCGCGACCTCGACTAGAACACCTGCAATATCACAGAAGTACACACACATGGAGAGATAACCAGGTCCTCAGAGGGACGTAACAAGATACAGGAAGAACATGCCATATGAACTGAATATAAATGCACCATAAAATAAAGATAAAGTAAAAGTGTCCAAACCATAACACGGCTCAATATCCCATCATCGAAACAGTAGGCTACCCTTACAACTAAACAAGGACAAGGGGTAACTTACTATTCCATGATGTGACATTTTCCATGCCATGATTGGAACATGAATTTTGCTAACGTCTCCTATCCTTTCTAGTAGGCAATTTAGAAGACATCTCGATGTATGGGCAGGTGAAGGCTGAATCCCCCAGGATAACTCACAACATGCACACGTCACGTACCAATACTATCAGCCGGCATAACTCAAGGCTAGCGCCCCACGTGCCCCATCAGTCTACATAGCTCGAGGCTAGTGACCCTCGCGACTCGACTAGCATAGTACGCAGTTACTACAGCTTTTGGATTTGGATAGCCCATACATTTAACTGTCTTCTCCCTCCCAAGGTCCCTAACAGAAGGTAGTTCACTAAGACTAGGTCCATATGCATACAAAAGACAAGAAGGAAAAATAACCGAAACAAAATAAAGTGAACAAAATAGCAAGTAATGGATCCAACTGAAAACAGATAATAAATATGCAGTAAATAAATAAATAAAGATGCATCTAATTAATAAAAGTAAATAAGGCAAGGTATCTTGCCTGAGGGTGGTGCGAGAAGCAGCAAAATCCAACAATCAGAATCGTCAACACGAAAGTCAAAATCTACAAGAAGCTCCGGATGCCGAAACAAACATCACGAATGAGTTTGGCATAAAAGATATGCCTAGAAAATGCCTGTCCAAAAGTCAAATTCTGGAACAGAGGCAATTTTATAATTTTGGGTCAAAACGATGTCCGCCGTTGGACCCGCTTTGCACCGAAATGTGCGCCAGAACCTACGGTCTCTAAAGTCGTCAAACTACATGTCTATAAATTTATTTTGATGAGACGAACCCAACGGTATGTCCAATTTTGGATTCCGATGGGCTGTGCACAAAATCGCCCGTTAAATGGGATTGTGGGCCCGCCAAAATAGCATTCCGATCAACGGTCTGAGAATCGGACCAAACTTGGCTCACAGGACCAGAAAAATATTTTGAGTCCAATGGTGCAAGTTTTATTGCGATATGATGAGCGTGCACAAAGATGTGACTTAATTTGCAAATTGTCGATACGGGTTATCTCGACGGATACGCACTGATTTCGTCGCGCACATACAACAAAATCGGGTTCCGTCAGTTCCACACGTCGACAACATCCATACGCGCCTTTCGATGCGTATAGTGCGCGACCACGTCGCCCGGTTTGTCGAGGCGCACGCCGTATTGGTTGTTTTTCTACTTTTTGAAAACAAAATTTACAATTTTTTGTGAAACTTTAACAACGTGTAACTTTTTACACACAAGATGAAAAGTGAATACAGAAGGTGTGTTACAATCTCGGTTATGTTGTCATTCTCTGCCTTCAATTAGTTTCTACAAAATTCTATTGTACAGAAAGAAAAGTGGCCGACAAGTTGGTGTTTTGAAACAGTTTTTAATATTCCAGAAAAGTGGTTTTTCTCCAACTTCGGCTCGATTTTTCGAGCAAGTTGGATGTCCATGTCGAAATCCACCTAGGGGATCTCGAAGAGGGTCATGGGAGCTACGCGTAGAAATTCGTAGATCGAAAAACGATCGAACGAGATAGGAGGAAACTAGGAGAGAAGGTGAGTACCTCGCTGTTCCGTTACTTCTGCTGTTGTCGATGGTTCCTTTGTCTCCTTCGCGAGCACGGCTTCGTTGTGGTGCGTCCGAGCTTCGCCGTGGAGTGGGGAGGAGGAAGGAGGAGAGGAAGGAGGTGGAAGAAATTTTAGGGTTTTCCAGCACTTATATATATATATATATATATATATATATATATATATATATATATATATATATATATATATATATATATATATATATATATATATATATATATATATATATGTCAGGGAGGGGTCGGCCTAGGTTGCTTGCTGCTATTGTTTACTTGTGTGGCATGGGTTTGCTAAAAGATTATTGCGTGGGCTCCCTCCCTCCTAACGCAGCATGGCTGCAACAAAGTTGTGGTGGTCGGCCTCCACTGAGTGGTGGGGCCGACCACCAATGTCATTGTTTTTTTTTTCCTTTTCTTATTCTTAACTATATTCTTCACTATATATATCCTTATATATGTATACACCATTAAAATCTCTAAAAAATTCAAAATAAAATTTTAATAGTATATTTCCATATATATATAATACATTTAAATATATCCACATATTATACAATTTAAATTGACAATAAAATTAACTCAATAATATTAATCATATCTAATAGAATAAATATGTTTATACAATTTTCACAAAATAACCCTTTATAATAAAACAACCAAAATAGTCCGTTGATAGTTTCGGGTGAACTTGCGCTACACCCCCCCTACTTGGGTCCAGAAAAAAAAATTGTGCAACTATATAAAACACAAAAATAAGAATAAATAATTTTGTACGATTATTTTAAATATTTGAAAATGCATCCAGTTCTAAAATAGTCTAAGAATTGTTTGCACACAAAACATGCCTACATGGTCGTTCTTGGTCACCAACCTGCTTACTTGGGCTTGGGTTTGGTCCGGGTCCAGTTCGGGCTGAATTGGCCAAACCGGGTCATCAAAAAATAAATAAAACCATAAATTGTATAAATTCATTTTTAAGTCTAATAAAAAAATAAAAAAATAAAAAATAAATAAGGGTTTTACACTAGTAGCATGATTTGTTAGGGTTAGTAATCATATTCTAAGGTTAGAAGCTATTAGCATGTTGATTAGGGGCTAGTTAGCATTTTCTTTTAATTAATGTTTTATTTTTTTTAGCCATAGAAAAGAGGCCAAGCCCAACCCATAGGAAACCCTAGCCCATCTAAGTGTGGCCGGCTAACTAGGTCAAAGGGGCGGGGGAGTACTTAATATCTCCTATTGAGAATTCATCTCACTTTTCATTTCTTCCCTCCTGGAAACCTAAGTAAGTATTCCCTTTAACTTTTTCATTTCTTCTCCTTTTAAACCCTAATCTTTTGCATTATGTTCTGATTATTGTTTATGAATTGTTGATGGTGAGGAAATTCAGAATTGGAGTGCCTTGGGGCTTTGGAGACGCAAGGAGGATCTACACAATTGAAGCTTTCCATAGGAATTCATCTCAATAGGTAATTTCTCCAAAACTCTATAATTTCATGAACTATTCTTGTAGATGCATCTATCTAGGTGTCCCCTAGCTGTAGGATGAGTTTTGTAGGAATTTGTATTGATTTGGTGTCCGTATCGGACATGTATCAGTGCAAATATGCATGTGTTTGATAAAATGCCACAAAGGAATTTTTGTTCATAATTTTGAAATCTAATTGATTTGATTTGCAGATCTAAACATGACTTTTGATTTTGTATTGAACTGAGCACATTTTCAGTCGTGTTCGTGTCCAGAATCGGACACGAACTACAGCACGAGACACGCGCGCGCGTGCCCTGCCGATCGGGTGGTAGTGTGCAGTGTCTGTGTCACTTGGACACGTGAAACTTGGTGTATGGCTTGGGGACATGACTGACATGTCAGCCCCCAAGTACAATGTTATCTCGTTTCATGTCAGGCTCGTAAATCGAGCCGCACGGATCTGATCCTGTCGTGCAGGCGCGTGCAAGCCGACACTGATATGGCCTTCGTTTCTTATCTAAACACATCGTGGTGATGTGTCAGGGACTCGAATGTGTAGCCCTACACTTGGGCTAGGTGTGGGTATCAGTACGTGGCTCCATATGGCCTGTGTCGTGTCCACGAGGATGAGACACGACCACACGAGGAGACTGATACTGTGTTCACTGTTTCAGTATTTTGAGAGTTTGGACATGAACACTTTCCCCTGACACGCACACATAAGGAGAACACTCGGATCACCCTGATTTGGATTAATAATGGATTTTGAGTTTCGAATTTATGGTCTACCATATAACTAATACATGTTCAATTTTCCTGGAAATTTCAGAGTTTCAATACCACTTTAAATTTTTAATTGATGATTAATTTGTAATGTTAACATGTATATATATATCTGAGATGCATGGTTAAACATTGGGTTTTGATTCTCAGTTTGCGTTCATTCTCAGTTTACTGATACACATATATATAAAACTGAGTTGGGTTCATTCTCAATTTTTGTTTGACAGTTTTGAATTAGATTTTAAAATCCAATTTTTGAGGATGAGTTACTGTTTTGAAAAGGTAATTTGTTAATGATAAACATGTATGCATGTCTGAGAGAGGAGTTCATAGTTGGGTTCATATTAACATGCATGATTGGGTTGTAAATTTGATTTTTGACCATTTTGACACTGTGCATTGATAAGGGCTAATACATGGTTTTTCTTTTTAGTATTCAACTAATTTTTGACAAATTGGTTTGGGTTCAATCTAAATTTAGGTTGAATGCTATTTTAAAATAGTTTCACTGAGTTTACCTCACTTCTCTTTCACACTCTATGTATATATATATATATATATATATATATATATATATATATATATATATATATATATATATATATGTTTGTGAATATATATGCATATGTGTGTGCTTGACTATATATATATATATGATTATGTGTGAATCCTTTATTTTTTTGTATGACTGAATAGCATCCCAGTTTCACTGAGATTGGAGGGTTTCCTTTACCATAGTACACGCACACACACAAGCCATTTCTTCATTTTCTTATATGTGTCTATATATATACACACATGTATATATGTATATCCTATTATGAGTATTGAAATATAAATGTATATAAATATAGGTGATGGTTACTATAGGATATAGTTTAGGCTTAATGAGTCAGATTAGGATTGACCCCATGAGCCTAAATTGGCCGAGTTGACCATCAAGTCAACCAGGTTGACGAAAGTCAACTTTAAGTCAAACTTCATGCAAATTAACTTAAATGAGTTTTAAATGACTAGATAAGCTGTGTTTAACCTAAAATTTGGTAGATAGACTAGTTGACTTATGGTTGACCAGGTTTGACCAGAGTTGACCAGGTTTGACCAGAGTTGACCAAGGGTTGACTTTGAACTAGAAGGACCTAGAATCATTTAGAGTGCATTGTAGACTATTCTTATTTCATGATTAGACATGTTGTGACCTGTGTTGCTCTAAAATTGGATTCAGATGCTCCAGCTCAGACTCATATTCTCAACAGACAGACATGATATCAGGCAAGTACATTCTCTGGCTGTTTCATACTAGTTAGGAATTATATTCTTGTCATAGTTTAATTTACTTGATGCTGACACGATATTATCACGGATTAGTACTATATGGATCTTTACATGAGATGTTATCCCCCTCGGGTGTATTGAATACATCGTGTCATGTGCTTTTCACGAACACCATGTATTTTTTGGACACTTATTATTCATGTATACTCATGTGCTCTCATGTACTCTCATGATCTCATGAGCTTCATGTATAACTGTCATGTACAATAACATAACCCGTCTAAGTCCTTGTGTATTGATTGGGGCATGGGAGAGTAGAAATATTCAGTAAACAATTCCAAAGTAGTGTAATCATGTACAAACTCTTTAGTGTAATCATGTGCAAATCAAGCCGTTCACATGTCTATCTTGTACTCTAAATCACATAGTCACTTACAGTTCTCTATTATCATATATAGATAGTTTGTTTATTAGTTCCTCTCTTCTTTTCATGCTTATTTCTTACAGCGTTTCATGTATCTTAGCCTATCACATGCTTTATATTTTTTGTCAAGATATGAACTGCGTGAGATATATTGTGCTCGTTCCCGTCCTGACTGGACTGTTGTAAATATTACAGGTGATGAGAAGGAGTTCTGTCCTACATATTATGGCACAAGCTTAGATGACACCAGTGACTTGGACCCCCAAGAGGATCCTGCAGTTGCTGAGGACTTGCCTATTGACTAGATTAGATTCTAGACTAGTTTCTCACTAGTTATCTTATTTTATGCACTTTCAATTTTTGGATATTGATAGATGTTTGTGTATTCTGATATTACTCTCATTGTAGCTGGTTGGAGATTATCTCTTTTATCTTAGATTTCATCTTTTCTCTTTATTCCACCTACTGTGATTGAGTTGTACCTTTATATTGTCTCCTTTTGGAGTGTATATCATTGTACAGGTTTGGTTATTGCTAGATGTTGTGACCTAGAACATCATTCTACCGTTGACACTATAGCATAGGCTGGACATACCCACTTCTCGTGCCCTTACACTGGGTGCAGGTCGTGATAACCAAATAAATCTATATGAATAAGTTAGAGAGGTGTAGTAGTGCTCACCGAGTTGATGGATTTGAAAGAATATTTTGTTAACTTACTCTTCTCGTATTCTTTACATACCATGTCTTTCTTGAATGGAATGCTTGGGAGTCCACTAATAAGCTTCTTGGTGACCAGTCGAGGGATGGTGTCTGTCATGCCCCGATTCTGAAGAATCGATAGTCGTCCTTCGGGTATGATGCCTTGCGAACCTAGGTCACGATCGCACAAGGCATAGTCATAAGGTAATCCGAAACACAACATCTAAGAGAGAGAGAGATAGAGTAGACCAATTGAACTACACATTGAGACAGAGAAACTTTACATTTTATTGATAATAGACATCATTCACAGACTATATTACAATCGTGCCGTGCAGGCTTTACAACATGACTCAATTACAAAAGGAGTGCCGATGAGATAGCCGTTCCATATATACATCCCTCATTTACAACAATAGTATTCCAGCCACCTGGAATGGATGGAGGCTGAGACATGTTTCTTAGACTATTGCAGAGAGTCTTCAAATGTGATGCGATAGGAGTCTTTGATGCGTAGTCAAAGCTTCAAAAGCACGAACGTCGCCTTGGTCAGTTGGCACATTCTTCTTGATTCCTAGCACCTGCGAAGAGAGAGGGTCAGTACGATAACATGTACTGGCGAGTGGCTAATTAAACCCAAGCTCTATATTTGGTTCAAGCAGCTTTATAAATCATGTTAGCTATTTGGTGATCTTTCTAATCATCCTGATTGATTTGCATGTTAACATATTTTGAGGTAATATGAATTTGTATACATTGAGTAGTTATCACATTCATCCCGTGTCACGTTCGTTAGTTCAAGCAGTGATAAGGTGTGAAGGTCACTGGCAATGTTAAGCCATCATAGGCTATAGCTGGGTTAGACGACGACCCTTTCACGGCGGATAGCGAGCCCTATACGAAAGTTCCTGAATCACCTGCACCAGTCCTGCTGGGACTTGGTATACTCGTTCCTCCCGGTCTGAATCGGTTCCTTGGCCTAGGCAACAATTCGAGGAAACTACATGTCATGCCCCGCTCCCGTAGGAGCGATCGTCCTCGCTAAGGCGTGATGCCGCACGAGCCTAGATTGCGCTCGTACAAGGCGGGTTCCATAACGGCCGATTTCAACGACTGCGACGGAGTCGTCACACAGAAGACCCATGCAGAGACATTAAATAATAGCAGCGGAAATTAGAACAAAACACAAGTTATTCAAAAGAAGCTCTTTATTGATGTTGAAGCAAAGGTTACAATGGGGCGCAAGGCCAAGATTACAAATCTCTCAAGCTCACTCATCTCACATTACAAGTCACTCAGCTCTCGTGCATCTCTCAAATACAAGTCTTGAGCCAGCGGATGCTTCGGAAGGTGACGTCCATACATTATGTCCCGTATAAGTCTTGACTCCATGCGGCCCCACGCTTCGAATCTCCAAGTAACTCCGTGCCTCGACGCATCCACGTGAGCTCCGTGCCACGAGCTTCTACCTATACCTGTACATGGAAACTATGTGGGTGTCAGTACTCAACTGTACTGGTGGAATGAGCTCCTTGCCCACCCATACAAAACTAACACATTAATTTACTTTGTGTGTAACATAGTCCCTTTATGATTGCCTTTCTACTCTTTCCTTAGGATCAGTTTTAGGACAGACACCTTGGCGTATTTTGTGTCTCAAGACCATCTCGTGCTTGCAACTACAACGTTAACTCATACCTTGCCTTAAGACCCTTCTCGTGCCAACAATGTTAACCTATCGAGTCGTGTTTGTCTTACGGCCCAAATCAAAGACGCAACTACACGAGGAGGCTCTATTTCCGTATGACGGTGCTACAGACCCTTGCTGAGGCCATGCCTCGCAACTCAGTCTGACTTAACCATGTCGTCGTCTCGCGGCCCTTGCTATTTTTATCACCAACTGACCCAATCAAGACTTCTGAACTTGTGTTGATCGACTTTGCCTTGCGGCGGTTCCTGACTTAAACTCCAGACAACTCAGATCCAATAAATACAACTTATATGCCAAGATTTATGACTCGACGCCACACCCCTGTGCCAAGCATGTCGTCTATTTTGAAGCCACATCTTAGGCCCCAAGCATCGTGTTCTAACTTGTGTACACCTTCGACTCGACTCAATTCCAAAGACATACGCGCGGATAGCTGCCATTTTGCCGACATCTATATGAACACGGGTCACTGGCAGAATAAGCCATCCTGGACTAATAGCTGGCGTATAGGATGGTCCGGTCAAAGCAAGTAGCGAGCCCCAATGATCATCCACCGAATACCTGTTGCCTCTACCTGGCACAGCTATACCTGTTTCCTCCTAGGCTGGATCGGTCCTGTGGCCCCAGGTTGTCGATCCGAGGAAACCCTTCCTTTTTGCCTTGTACAAGTTGTCTATGACCATGCAAGACTCGACACAAACTGACATCTCACACAGTCATTCCTCTTCCAATGTTACCATCTCTTTCAAAACCAAGTTCAAGACTTCTATCCTTGAGACCCCTCGACGACCCACGGTCGCGAGCATTCTTTCTATGTTACCCTATTCTTTTTCCTTGAGACCCTTCGACGACCCACGGTCGCGAGCATTCTTTCCATGTTACCCTATCCTTTTATTCAACTCAGAACGACCATTTGATAGCCCTTTTTTAAACTTGACTTGAAATCAACCATAGCTCGTGCATTAAATACCAAGTCCGTGCATCGTGTCTCAAATACCAAGTTCGTGCATCGTGCCTTAAGCCAACTGAACTCTATACGACACCACCGCCCAAGTCATACTCTATATGATGGGCCTTGAGACCGTAAGACTGTGTGGTTATACCCAGTCGTAGAATTCGTAGGACCATGCTTGTAATTTCTCCGATAGCCTAACATAACTTTGCCTAACTTAATCGTGCCATGAGTTGGCGAGCAAGGACTGTGACAAGTCGTGCATCGTGGGAACGTGTCGGTCATACGTTCGACTTTGAACGACCGAGTCATTTGGGTGCCTAGACTTATGACACAAGCCGTGCACTATAACTTTAACCCGTAGGGCGAGCAAAGGCTATGACAAGCCTTGCATTGTGGAAGCGTGCATGCTTTATCGAGCATTTACGTGGGCGTCGCCTATGACTTAGGCTAACTCTTTGCTTTACGGTGAATACCAACTTTTCTTCTCCCAAACCACGGGACGAAGGATCAAGTGTCATTTTCAAAGCACGCCGTGCACCAACTCTAAGACGGCCGTTGGACCTTTCCATATTCTAACTCAATTCGACCCGTCGGGATTATTCCCTTATCCATGTAAATTCGTCTCTTTTATTGTCAAGCCTACTTGTGCAAGTTGAAAATATATGATTTATTATGTGAAGGCTAAGATGAGGCAAGTTTACCGAAACTACCCCACCTGAGCGAGCGGTTGCCTCGACCGAGCGATGTCTTTGAGCAGCCGTTGCAAGACTAAGTCCGAATGCCGTTAGCGTTTCAATTCCTTCGATTGACAGAGCGGGACATGGCACTACATCATACACCACTCAGAAAAAGTTTCGTCCTCGAAACTAACTGAGTACACTTACTCATCGACTTATCACTTGAATGTTCAACGACTCTCGCGCACATTTCCTCTATGCATTTCTCAAATTCGAGCCACGCTCGTGCTTCCCTTAATCCTTTCTTCAAAACTCATAATCTCAAAATGCTCGACACTTCCCCGTTCCTCAAGTCTCACTTGATTCAACGTATCACTTAGTTGGATCGTGCACATATTCTAGGCGTCCCTAAAATATATGCAATTTAGCCAAGCCTCGTGATAGAAAATCCACCATTACCACTCGAGTCGGATCGTACATATATTCGGGCGTCCCTAATATACATGCATGTCAACCGATACTTGCGAGTGGTGCCTCCACAGTCCTACCACTTCGCACTCGGACGTCTACCTAACCGCTAGGCTATGTCTTTCCGTCAGAATTGGAATCATAGTTTCCAAACAACAATATCAACACTGATCCCATCCTAAGGTCAAACCAAATTGATAGTACGGGATTTTTTACCCAAGCTTGCATCACTCCAATTTCTAAACTTCGAGCATAGATTGACTACACACTCCGCCTATGCATCTATTTGAGTCCGATTATCTATGGTGGACATGAAATCACCATGCAACGCTCCCATGGAATAGTCATTCTCATCGGGACGTAGCTCTTGTTTGAGTCTAGACTAATTCATTCTCGATGCGCAGATTGGACCTACTCAATCCTCAAGTTTATTTCATTCATCAATCGCAAGTCCTAATATCCTTAAATTTTCCTTCGCATCAAACCGACAAGTCGAGACAATCAAAGTTGCCGCATCTTGATTTTTCGAGTTCGATCATTCCCGTAACATGAATCACCATGTCAGTGCTCATGCGGAATGATCGCCCCAAATCCGACACAACGCATGTGCAAGGCTAGAGTTGCACTCGCACAAGACAAGATCGTCGACGTTGTGGCTATCAACGTAACCATCAAGATACGATCATTTTCATCCAACATTAATCTCAATCAAAATTCTAAGCATAGCATCCAACTGAATAATAACACTTGCACGATCGTCGTTCGCCGAGTCAGAGTACCCCCGAGTTATCGCATATCGATCTTTGATATGCCTCAATACCATCGACGATATACGTAACCTGACGATATTCCTTTGCAACCAAATTTCGAGTCGTACGAATGATGCTATCGTTCGACTGGATAATCTCCTCAACATTCAAATTCAAGTTCGATCATCATCCATCGAATCATTCCCAACATCAAATTCCTCAACCCAAATTCATGTATTGTTCATCCATCTATCTTAAGTCATCGACCAACATATTTCCTCAATTCGCATCAATCCTTTGCTAACTCAAAACATCGAGCAACATTCAATCCAATCCTTCGAGTCATTCGCATAACTTCAAAATTTAACTTTTTTATTCACGCTATCTATCTATCGTGCTAACTTTTCATATGCAATCCGTATCAATTTCTTCGGTCAAGTCATCCGTTCGTTACACCTTAACTTTTTCCTCGATTCGATTTCGTCTACTCGCTCATTTTTGCGTTTCATACTTGCGTAATCCTCAATCCCGTGCACGTTCCGTGCGCATCAATTTCTAGGTTGTTCGAATCACTCGTCACAATCTTCAAGACTATACTTTGCTCAATCATATTGAATCTAAGGTTTTGTATAACGCGACGCTCGCTGATAGACTCATCGACACCCTGCATCCTCAATCAATCGATCGACATCCCTGAAGCTATCACATACACCACTCAGGGATGAAGTCATTCAACAAATTCTTAACTTATCATTCGATTCACGATCGTCTTCTTCAAATTTTTTGTTCAAACCATTCCTCGAATTCCAAGCACGCACATTTGCTAATATCGACGTAGGACTAGTTGGGCACGCACGTGACTTGCTAACTTTAGTACATATTTTCTATCAAGTCAAGTTTGACACCGTTCGGCACAAAGGCCATTGCCTATCGATACGTTCGATTGAACGCTTGAACGAGCTTTTGAAAATATTTAAACTTATTGTATGGACATCCCGTAGGACATTTGAGAGAGAGCGCACCAACGATATCAATATAAGGAAGCAACATTCAGAGTTCGTAGAAACAACGGAGTTAAAGGATTCAATCGATAGTCCAAGGACGTAAAGCCGTGCTCTGATACCGTTATGTCATGCCCCGCTCCCGTAGGAGCGATCGTCCTCGCTAAGGCGTGATGTCGTACGAGCCTAGATTGCGCTCGTGCAAGGCGGGTTCCATAACGACCGATTTTAGCGGCTGCGACGGGGTCGTCGCACAGAAGTTTCATACAGAGACACTGAATAATAGCAGCAGAAATTAGAACAAAACACAAGTTATTCAAAAGAAGCTCTTTATTGATGTTGAAGCAAAGGTTACAATGGGATGCAAGGCCAAGATTACAAGTCTCTCAAGCTCACTCATCTCATATTACAAGTCACTCAGCTCTCTCTCATCTCTCAAATGCAAGTCTTGAGCCAGCGGATGCTTCGGAAGGTGACGTCCATACATTATGTCCCGTATAAGTCTTGACTCTATGCGGTTGCACGCTTCGAATAGCCAAGGAACTCCGTACCTCGACGCACCTCTGCACCACGATCTTCTACCTGTGCCTGCACATGGAAAGTATGTGGGTGTCAGTACTCAACTGTACTAGTGGAATGAGCTCCTCGCCCACACATACAAAACCAACACGTTAATTTACTTTGTGTGTAACATAGTCCCTTTATGACTATCTTTCTACTATTTCTATAGGATCGGTTTTAGGACAGACACCTTGGCGTATTTTGAGTCTCAAGACCACCTCGTGCTTGCGATGACAACGTTAACTCATACCTTGCCTTAAGACCCTTCTCGTGCCAACAACGTTAACCTATCGAGTCGTGTTTGCCTTACGGCCCAAATCAGAGACACAACTACACGATAAGGCTCCATTTTCGTGTGACCGTGCTATAAACCCTTGCTGAGGCCATGTCTCGCAACTCAGTCTGACTTAACCATGTCATCGCCTCGCGGCCCTTGCTATTTTTATCACCAACTGACCCAATCAAGACTTTTGAACTTGTGTCGACCGACTTTGTCTTGCGGCGGTTCCTGACTTAAACTCCTGACAACTCAGATCCAAAAAATGCAACTTATATTCTAAGATTTACGAATCAATGCCACACCCATGTGCCAAGCATGTCGTCTATGTTGAAGCCACATCTTAGGCCCCAAGCATCATGTTTTAACTTGTATACACCTTCGACTCGACTCAATTCCAAAGGCATACGCGCGGATAGCCGCCATTTTACCGACATCTCTATGAACACGGGTCACTGGCAGAACAAGCCATTCTGGACTAATAGCTGGCATATAGGATGGTCCGGTCAAAGCAAGTAGCGAGCCCCAATGATCGTCCATCGAATACCTGTTGCCTCTACCTGGCACAAATATATCTGTTTCCTCCTAGGCCGGATCGGTCCTGTGGCCCCAGGTTGTCGATCCGAGAAAACCCTTCCTTTTTACCCTGTACAAGTTGTCCATGACCATGTAAGACTCGACACAAACTGACGTCTCACACAGTCATTCCCCTTCCAATGTTACCATCTCTTTCAAAACTAAGTTCAAGACTTCTATCCTTGAGACCCCTCGACGACCCACGGTCACGAGCATTCTTTCCATGTTACCCTATTTTTTTTTCTTGAGACCCCTCGACGACCTACGGTCGCGAGCATTCTTTCCATGTTACCCTATCCTTTTATTCAACTCAGAATGACCATTTGATAGCCCTTTTTCTAAACTCGACTAGAAATCAACCGTAGCTCGTGCCTTAAACACCAAGTCTGTGCATCGTGCCTTAAGCCAACTGAACTCTATGCGACACCATCGCCCAAGTCATACTCTATATGACAGGCCTTGAGACCGTAAGACTGTGTGGTTGTACTCAGCCGTAGAACTCGTAGGACCATGCTTGTAATTTCTCCGATAGCCTAACATAACTTTGCCTAACTTAATCGTGCCACGACTTGGCGAGCAAGGACTGCGTCAAGTCGTGCATCGTGGGAACGTGTCGTTCACGCGTTCGACTTTAAATGACCGAGTCATTTGGGTGCCTAGACTTATGACACAAGTCGTGCACTATAACTTTAACCCATGGGGCGAGCAAAGGCTATGCCAAGCCTTGCATCGTGGAAACGTGCATGCTTTATCGAGCATTTACGCGGGCGTCGCCTATGACTTAGGCTAACTCTTTGCTTTGCGGTGAATACCAACTTTCCTTCTTCTAAGCCACGGGACGAAGGATCGAGTGTCATTATCAAGGCACGCCGTGCACCAACTCTAAGACGGCCGTTGGACCTTTCCATATTCTAACTCAATTCGATCCGTCGGGATTATTCCCTTATCTATGTGAATTCGTCTCTTTTATTATCAAGCCTACTTGTGCAAGTTGAAAATATGCGATTTATTATGTGAAGGATAAGATGAGGCAAGTTCACCGAAACTACCCGACCTGAGCGAGCGGTCGTCTCGACCGAGCAATATCTTTGAGCAGCCGTTGCAAGGCTAAGTCCGAACGCCTTTAGCATTTCGATTCCTCCGATTGACTGAGCGAGACGGGGCACTACGCTACACCTTGTCAACAAGTTGTCCAATGACTGTTTTTGTAGATCTTGAAATAAATCTATCTCTTTTCTATAATATTATCTTTTCTCTTTTTGGTGTGAAACTTACATTTTTTGATTAAATTATTCAAATTGATGCAGTCATTCCAAGTTTCCTTTAGCAAGTATTTCGTGAAGAATCGTGCCTCAATTCATTGATTCTACACTATGGCGACAAGCATTGATTTTGTGTTTCATGATTTGAAACAGAGGGTAGAGGTGAAGGAGGTCAAACACTCACATTAGTCTTTGCTTCAGACGAGGGACTGGTTGGCTGCGCTTAGACGTTGTCTATGCAATCATCTGCAATTGCATAAGCAACTGATTAGAATACTGTATTATTCAAGAAATTCGATACGAATGCGAAGTTCAAAAATCAAGCCATGAAAACCATCGAAAACATTCACAAAAATGCATTCACGAAAACCAAAGCCAAAGTAAAGTGCGGCATAAAAAGTAGAGCAACGGGAGGACTCTCCCGACTCAGCCGTAGAGCCAATCCTCGAGGCTCAACCCGCTGAATATGAGACTTGATTCCGAAGAAGCCTTTCCATAACAAAAAAAGGATCTTAATTCAATCGTTCCAATTCGACCAATTAAACCGATCCCGATCTATCGGTCCCGACTGAATCGGTTGCAACAATGTTCCATTCTTGCACACCTTGTGGATGGAAACGGGGTACGATGTAGGGACGGGGCACTACACCATAACCAACTAAGAAAAAGTTTCGTCCTCGAAACTTAAGAATAGAACCTACCTCTAAGAGAACAATGAAGAAAATTTCTCCTTCATCTCCGATTCAAGTTTCCAGGTCGACTCCTCGACCGAATGATTGCTCCAGAGTACGTAGATGAGTAGGATCGCTCGATTCTGCAGCAGTTTATCTTTACGTTCTAAGATTTGGACCGACACTTTAATATATGATAAATCGGCCATCAGCTCCAGATGACCAAAATCTACTACGTGGATTGGGTTGTGCATATACTTCTGCAACTGAGAGACATAGAAGACATCATGCAGACTCGCAAGCGCTGGCGACATGACAATTTGATAGGCCATTTGGGGGATTCGCTTGAGTATTTCGAATGGTCCAACGAATCTCGGACTCAACTTTTCCTTTGCACCAAACCAGGTAACTCCACGCATAGACGACACTTTAAGAAATATGTGATCACCTTCTAGAAACTCGAGGGGTCGACGATGGACATCCGCGTAACTTTTCTGCAGACTCTGTGCTGTCTTTAATCTTTTTCGAATGAGCATAACCTTCTCCACGGTCTGTTCCACCAGCTCTGAGCCAAGAATCTGATGTTCCTTGACTTCATCCCAGCAAATGGGTGATACGTACTTCCGGCCGTACAAGGCTTCGTACAGTGCCATTTGGATGCTATACTGATAGCTATTGTTGAATGCAAATTTGGCCAACGGTAGATGAACGTCCCAACTCGACTTGAAGTCAATTGCACAGAACCGTAATATGTCTTCGAGAATCTGATTCATATACGCTCCGTTTGGCCATCATTCTGGGGATGGTAAGCTGAACTGAATTGCAACTTAGTATCTAGAGCTGACTGAAGGCTACTCCAAAAGTGTGATAGAAATCGTGCATCCCGATCAGAGACAATGGATACAGGGAATCTGTGTAGTCGTACTATCTCATCAAGATAAATCTGAGCCAGACAATCAACGCTCCAAGTAACTTTAAAGGCAATGAAGTACACTGACATGGTTAATCGATCAACGATGACCCAGATGGCATCATTTTTCTATGGCACTTTTGGCAGGCCAACAACAAAGTCCATAGTGACATGATCCATTTCCATTCTGGAATGGCAAAGTTCTGCATCTCCCCGCCCGGTCTCTGATGCTCACCTTTCACCTGCTGATAGGCCATGCATTGCGACACGAAGAGCGCCACATCTCTCTTCATTCCATGCCACCAGAAGGTCGTACAGAGGTCCTTGTACATCTTAGTGCTGCCTAGATGTAAGGTATGTTTCGCATAGTGAGCTTTCATCAATATCTTCTTTCTAAGTTCTGAATCGTCCGAAAAGCATAGCCCACCCTTCAATTGAAGCACACTGATTTTATCTATCACAAATTCGATCGTACTACCCGTTGGAATTTTCTCTCAAACTTTCTTCATGTACGGATCATCCTTCTGAGCAGTCTTGATCTTTTCCCGGAAGCTCGGCTCTAGCTGCAACTGTGCCAACTGCACATCCCTGAATCAAACCCGGAGGTCGATGCCCATCTTTTCTAAGTCGCATAGCAATCTGCGGTTGATAGATAACGAGGCAATATGCTTCCGACTCAGAGTGTCTGCCATAATATTTCCCTTGTCCAGCGTATAGTCAATAGTCAAGACATAATCTTTGATCAGTTCAAGCCAGCAGCTTTGCCGCAAGTTTATCTCCTTCTACGTGAATAGATACTTGAAGCTCTTGTGATCTGTATAGATCGCGCATGCCATGCCATAAAGATAGTGATGCCATAATTTCAACGCGAACACAATCGCTGCTAACTCCAGGTCATGGGTAGGATAGTTATTCTTATGTGGCTTTACCTATCGGAAAGCAAAAGATATCACTTTGTTCCGTTGCATCAGCACACATCCCAAACCCTGGCCAGACGCATCGCTGAAGATCTGGAATCCCTCAGTCCCTTCTGGAAGTGCAAGTATTGGGGCCGAGACGAGCCATTGCTTTAACTCCATGAAGGAAGCTTCACAGTCATCTGACCATTCAAAAGCGACTCCTTTCTGGGTGAGGCAATGTGATCTTCGTGAAATCCTTCACGAAGCATCGGTAGTATCCTGCTAAGCCAAGAAAGCTTCGAATCTTGTCAACTGACGCTAGCCATTTCCAATCGACAACGGCTTCAACTTTCTTTGGGTCAACTGCTATGCCTTCATTTGAAATGATGTATCCGAGGAATGCGACGCTGTTCAACCAAAATTCACACTTGCTCCACTTCGCATACAACTGATTTTCTTGAAGGGTCTGAAGTACGGTCTGCAGATGCTCAGCATGTTGTCGCTTGTCCTTCGAGTAGAGAAGTATATTGTCAATGAAGACTACTACAAACTTATCGTGGAAAGGTCAAAACACCCGATTTATTAAATCTATGAAAGCAGCTGGGGCGTTCGTTAGGCCGAACGATATTACAAAGAATCCGTAATGGCCGTATCGAGTGCGAAAGGCTGACTTCGATACATCATCCGGCTTAATCTTGAATTGATGGTAACCCGAGCGAAGATCAATTTTAGAAAATACCGAAGTGCCCGATAACTGATCGAATAGGTCGTCTATGCGAGGCAATGGATATTTGTTCCGAACAGTGGCCTTTTCAGCTCTCGGTAATTGATACAAATACGCATTGAGCCATCTTTTTTCTTAAAAACAACACGGGCGCTACCCATTGTAAGACGTTAGGCCGTATGAATCCCTTATCGAGCGACTCTTACAAATGTACTTTGAGTTCCTTAAGTTCTGCAGGGGCCATTCTGTACGAAGCTTTAAAGATCGGTCGGGTATCGGAGAATGTATCAATGGTGAACTCTATCTCTCGATCAAGTGGCATGACGGACAACTCGTCCGGAAACACGTTTAGGAATTCTACCACAACATCGGTCTGACCCGCATTGGCACTATCTTGTCTCATGTCTCGAACAGACGTTAAATAGCCTTCACACCCATAATGCAGCATCCTTCGAGACGATATTGCCGAGATCACCATGCAGGTCGGTGATACCTCACCACACGAATAGCAAAATTCAGGCACTCCAGGTATACGGAAAGTGACCGTCTTTTTGGTACAGTCAATGGCTGGATTGTACGGACCGAGCTAATCTATTCCCAAAATGATATCGTAGTCCTTAATATCTAGGACTATCGTATCGAGGCCGACCTTTTGACCACCTATACAGATGATTCCGTCTCCGTAGGCTAAGTTTGCAAGTAGTGACGTGCTCGACGGTATGTTGATGCTAAGATTAAGGCCTAACGGTGTAACAGGGAATTTGTGTTCGGTGACAAAATCCATCGATATAAAGCTATACGTAGCACCTGAATCAAATTGTACACGGGTGTGTACTGTCACGACTGTGTCAGATGCGAATGCTTCATCCCGGGTCATGGCATAGACGCTACCCTGGGCATTAGGGCGACGGCCTTAGCCATTTTATGGTACGGGTTATGGAGCCCGAGGTGCTTGGCCTCGGTTATCTTGGCCTTGCAGGGGGGTGTTGGTTCGGCCCACCGTTAGGGCAGTTGCTTGCGATGTGCCCTACTCGACCGCACCCGAAGCATGCTCCACTTTTTATTAGGCATTCGTTAGCCGTGTGCCCTACCTTATGGTATTGATTGTAAATTACTCGATTTCTTCCCTAGTTGCTACCTCCGTAGCTGTGGTTTGGACGCTTATGTTCATTGTTACCTCCTCTTTGCTATGGTGCTTGTTATTATAGGTATGAACAGTACATATGGCGATCGGAGGGTATTGAGGCTCGAGACGAAGGGCATGGTTGAGTGACTCGCCTATTATTTGATACTCGGGCACCGTCACATGAGCAGAAATTGAAGGCATCAGGCCCACTTTGAATATTCGTGCTTGGCTCACCGTTGTTGGTAGGTAGACATCCGCAAATCGAGCCAACTTGTTGAATTTCGCACCATACTCGCGTACCGTCATGTTTCACTGTTTCAGCTACATGAAATCTTTCTCCTTCGCCTGGCGAATCTGTCACGACCCGTACCCTAGAGTAAGGGCACGAGACGTGGGTACGTCCAGCCTACGTCATAGTGTCGATGGTAGAACGCTGTCCTAGGTCACAACATCTAACAATATAATACTAAGCAGTTTATACTCCCCGAATGGGGGTGACATAGCAGAATGTAAACTCAATCACAACTAAGGAAGAAGAAGTACAATATGATATAAAACTCAAAATGAAATACAGAAGATCAGAAGAGTCTAAGTGTCTAAGATAACAACTCAGCAAACATCCAGAAATACAAAGTATCAACTATAGAGTATGAAAGAATATATACAATCCAGATCCCAAATGACAGTAATAGTAAAACCTAGACTAGGGAGCCTCAGTCTCTATTGCTAATGGATCTAGCTGGAAATCCGGATCACTGGTGTCATCTAGAGCTGCCCCGTAGAAGGTATCCACACAGGCCTCATCCTCGTCCTCTGTAATATTTTCAATAGGTCCAGTCAGGACAGAGCAAGCACAATACATCTCAACAGATCATAGCAGGTTAGAAAATATAATCATACAGTAAAGTAAGATACAAGATCTGAAAGAAAGTACAGAATGTAAAGGAGATAGCTGTAATAGAAATATCTACTTTAAATAGAGAACTAACAGTGACTTGTGAGGCAGAGTACAATATAGACATGTGAATGGCATATGAGATTCTGGGAACTATACTATGGAGTAATTCTGGGAACTACACTACTTAGATATTATTCACATATCTACTTCTACTCTCCCGTACCCCAATCAATACACAAGGATCCAACCAGGTTATGTTATGATCCATGCAATGGCCCACAAGGGGTGATATATGCTAGGCCCATAAATGGGTGATTCTGGGAATGCCCATAAATGGGTGATTCAAGGAAGACTCTGTGATCATGAGAGTACATGTTATAAGTGATCAATGAACCATGAAGCATAGTGATACACAATGTAAGTGAAACGCACAGAACATGTAGTATCCGATGCTCCCTGAGGGGTTAACATCTCAAAAAAGGATCCATATAGTACTAATCCGTGTTACCAACGTGACAGCATCAAGTAAAATAATCTAAAATAGGAAAATAATTCTAACAAGATATGAAATGATCAGAGAATGTACTCGCCTGCTATCTGAGTGTCCGGATGAAATATACTGTCCGAGGGGAGGTGTCTGGCTCCTAATCAGAACAGCACAAGTAACAACAAGTCTAAAATGATAACAAGATGCAATTCAATGCATTCTAAATGAATCTAGGTCAATCTATGCCAAAGTCAACTCTTGGTCAATTCTACAAGTCAAACTAGGTCAACTATGGTCAAACTAAGACTAACAAGTCTAAATTAGGTCAAACAAGTCATTCTAGGTCCTATCAAGCCTACACTAGTTAACACACACCATTACAAGGCTATACAAGCCTAAACCAAGCCTATCTGAACCATATGCCATATCACAATATAAACTATATGCTATATAAACTTGCATATATTGGCATCAATAGATATACATTAGGCAATATTTACATTAGCGTATATATTAGGCTATACATATAAATACCATTATACAGGCATCCATACTAGATATATATATACATTATATATATAGAACTTGCATTCATTCATCATTAACTATATACATATATATATATAGATTACAATATATGTAGATACTTCACTAATCCCATACATATATAAATAGAAGGGTAGAGGGAAAATGTGTGACAAGTGTTATGTGAGGAGTGTGTTAGGTACTCGAGTGATAGTGTCACAAGTTTAGATAGGGTGTATGTGTGTGTATAGTGAGGGAAAAATAGTGTGGGTGTTCAGTAAACAGGGAAGGGAAGGAAATTAATATACATGCTCAATTTTTTGTTTGTTTGAAACTTCAAATCCCCATTTCGAAATCAATTCTCAACCAATCCACCCCAAAATTGACCCACAACTAGAATACATATAGGAGAACTATATTAGGGTATTAAACCAATAATTAACAACATTTAAGTGGGTTAAAAAGAGTGCTAAAAATTAAATTGGAAAACTGGAAATCAGTGAAGAACACAGTTTTCAGAAAATAGGGTAAATGCAAAAATATAAATCGAAAACATGTAAAATATCAAAATAGTGGTTGGTAATGTAAACACTATTAGTGTACGTGTCCAGCAACGTATTTGTGTCCACCCAAGTGGACACAAACGTGTCCAAACCGATTAAAACCCTAAATCAAAAACTAGGACACAGTGCAGTGTGGACAGCCTCGTGCACGTATTCCTAGTGCTCGTGCACACGACACGACACGATACAAACCTCGTGCATGTGTCCCAGTGTCGAAGGGGACTACGTCTAGGTCAGGGACACCCTGATACATGTCCACGATGGGCGTGTGTGCGATACGACACACGTATCAGTGTCAAAAATAGACTGAACCTGATACATTGTAAATCCAGTGCAGAGCTAATTACGTGTCTGACACGACTCGATAGGTCATACCACTTGGGGAGTGTCGTGTCAGATATTGCCCCAACATGTCCAACCAGTGTCACGTGTCCACGTGTCCTACATAGGGAGAACTTGACCCCGAGAAGCAGAACAGTGCCTGCGGTGTCTGAACCGCGTGTTCGTGTCCAGATCCCGACACGACATGACACTAAATTAAGTTCAGTCGTCTAGAAATCAATAAGCCCCATAAAAACAATAATTTATATCCAAACACTTTTTGAAAACAGTAATGAAAAGTTCTTTGAGACATTTAATCAAACACCTAAGTATCCTGTCGGATACGTGTCCGATACGGACACGAAATAGGTCCATCTTGATACGAAACCAATTCCTATAGCTAGGGGACTCCTAGGGCTTTCCAAATATGCAAAGAAATCAGGGAAACTATAGGTTTAGGGATCATTTACTGATTGATGAGCTTTTCAAGAAAAACCCCTTTCTAGAACTTTTTTCTTTGATAGCAAACTCCACCAAATTGCTCTCCCACTGAAATTTCTCACCAATAACAACAAGTATAGATGAATTAGGACCCAATGCAATTAGTTTGAGGGAAAAAGGAAATAATTGGATTTTTTATAAATTTCTAAAAATGGAGCATAGGTCTCTTTCCAAATGTGAACTTTCTAAAGGAGGCTAACCTAATGGAAGAGGCTACTTATAGGGTGGGGTTCCCAATGTGGGTTGGCCGTCCATGCTAGGGTTAGGTTTAGGTTTTACATGGTGTTGGGCTTTGGGCCTCTATGGGCTTAAGTCATTAGTCATGACTTGTGAAGTCATAAGCCATTAATCCAATCTCCATTCTAATTTCTATTTCCAAATTGGTTCTAATGACTAGGATATGATTAACTTAAATCAAACTAGGGTTTCATAATCTAACCTAGTAGTCATGGCTAGGGTTAGCTTCTAGGTTAGTCTCCAAAGTCAACACTAGTCAAAGTCTAGAATATCACTCAATTAAATTATACTAAAAATCATATAAATTCTAATAAATCTCAATAATTCACAATAATTCCAAATAATTCCCAAAAATTCAAAAATGACCAAAATATTCTCATACTAGAAATGTGGTAGTGACAAATCTACCCTCCTTAAAAGAATTTTGTCTTCGAAATTGAAAGGCGAAATACAACTGGTGAGAAGGATAGAAAGTATACCTCACGGTCCAAAAAGATATGGCTATCGCTCGCGCATCTCATCCTCCCGCTCCCATGTGGACCCCTCTGGAGAATGATGCCTCCGTGCGACGTGAACCAAAGGTATTACCTGGTTCCTCAGTACCTTCTCCCGTCGATCCAGAATCTCCACTGGCTGCTCTGGATAGCTGAGAGAAGGGCTAGGGTCAGCCACGTACCGTCTCAACTATGATACATGGAATACATTGTGGACCCCCACTAGTGTAGGTGGCAAGTCTAGCCTGTAAGCCACGTCGCCGACACTTCTGCTGATAACGAAAGGGCCGATGAAACGCGGGCTAAGCTTTCCACCTCCACCAAAACGTAACGTACCATGAGTCGGAGATATTCGCAAAAAAAACCATGTCTCCAACCTAATCACAAGTAAGGTCTAAATTTAATTAGGATAAACAAACATGATCAACAAAACACAACAAACAAACCTAAATCTAATCCTACTCTAATTTGTACCTAAAACTCCAATGGCCTCCGGTGGCTATCGGCCCAGTGCCGATGTCTGTCCTGCACCACGCAAAGTCTGTCCCTGATGAGCTTCACCTTCTCGGCTGCGTCAACAACCATCTCTGGTCCCAATAAAGCTCGCTCACCAACATCATCCCAAGATAAGGGTGTACGACACCTACGCCCGTACAGAGCCTCGAAAGGTGACATCTCAATGCTGGCCTGAAAATTGTTGTTGTAAGCAAACTCCACCAAATATAGATGATCCTCCCAGGAACCTCTAAAGTCCAAGACGCACATCCGCAGCATATCCTCGAGCGTCTGAATAGTCCTCTCTGACTGTCCGTCCGTCTAGGGGTGGTATGCAGCACTAAACTTGAGCTGAGTGCCCAAACTAGTCTGCAGATTCCTCCAGAAATGGGAAGTAAAACGACTATACCGATCCGAGATGATGCTGACCGGAACATCGTGAATCCTGACAATCTGTTGCATGTACATCTCCGCAAGCCTCTCTGTAGACGTATCCACCTTGAATGGCAAGAAGTTGGCCGATTTGGTCAACCTGTCAACGATGACCCAAATTGCGTCTTTTTTTCTTTGTGTAGGCGACAATCCAGATATAAAATCCATAGTGATATGCTCCCACTTACACTCGGGAATGGGCAATGGCTGCAACAATCCACCGGGCCTCTGCCTCTGTCTTGACCTGCTGACAGACCAAGCACCTAGCTATAAAGCGAGCTACCTCCCGCTTCATCCCGGACCACCAACATGCTCCCTCAGATCTCGGTACATCTTGTTGGCACCAGGGTGTACAAAGTACTGAGATCTGTGGGCCTCCTGCAAAATCGGCTCCCTGAGATCTCTGCTGGGCACACATAACCTGGAACTATGCCGCAAGGCACCATCCTCTACAAGAGAAAACTTGCCATCCAGCAATCCTGCTCGAACCTGCTCTCGGAGACACCGCAGAGCAACGTCCTCAAACTGTGTCGACTTGATCCTTTCCACCAAGTCTGACAGAATCTGCAGGCCCCATAACTGCATCTGAACTCCGGGCACGATCACCTCAATCCCTAGGCTCTCCAAATCAGTAAGCATGTGACGGTCCATGGTCAAACAAATGGCTGTCGGATACCTACTCAAGGCATCGGCAACCACGTTGGCCTTCCCTGGGTGATACTGAAGCAAGATGTTGAAGTCCTTCATCAGCTCTAACCTTCTACGCTGCCTCATGTTGAGCTCTTTCTGTGTAAACACATACTTTAAGCTCTTGTGATCTGTAAAAATTACCACCCTCTCTCCATACAGGTAGTGCTTCCACAACTTCAGAGCAAAAATAACTGCTGCCAGCTCCAGGTCGTGGGTAGGGTAGTTCTTCTCATGGAGACGTAATTGCCTGAAAGCATAGGCAATCGCCTTTCCATGCTGCAAGATACAACCCAGCCCCTTCCTTGAAGCATCACTATAGATAGTGAATCCCCTTGATCCTGAAGGCAATGTCAGAATCAGAGCTGTCATAAGCCATTTTTTCAACTCATCAAAAGCTGTCTGACACTCCTCTGACCAAACATACTCAGCATCCTTCCGGGTCAACCGAGTCAACGACTCTACAACCTGAGAGAAATCCTGCATAAATCTCCTATAATATCCTGCCAGCCCCAGGAAGCTCCTGACCTCTGCCACTGAAGTCGGCGCTGTCCATGCCTCAACTTCTATGATCTTCTTGGGGTCAACTGAGATACCATCTCCAGTCACCACATGCACCAAAAAGTCAACCCGGTCCAAGAAGAACTCACACTTGAAGAGCTTCCCATAAAGCTGCTCCCTCCTGAGAGTCTCCTGGACTATCCTCAGATGCCCTTCGTGCTCCTCCTCAGTCTTGGAATATACCAAGATGTCGTCAATGAATACTACCACGAACTTGTCCAAGTACTGGTGGAACACCTTGTTCATTAGGTTCATAAACACTGCTGGTGCATTGGTTAGCCCAAACGGCATAACCAAAAACTCAAACTGCCCGTACCGCATCCTAAAAGCGGTCTTGGGAACATCTCCCCCTTCACCTTCACCTGGTGATATCCTGACCTCAGATCAATCTTGGAAAATACCCAAGCTCCGCTCAACTGGTCAAAAAGATCATCGATCCGCGGCAGTGGGTATCTGTTCTTGATCGTGAGGTTGTTGAGTGCCCTGTAGTCAATACACATCCGTACTGACCCATCCTTATTCGGCACAAATAATACTGGTGTACCCCATGGCGACGAACTCGAACGGATGAAGCCCTTGTCCTGCAGCTCATCCACCTGCTTTTTCAGCTCCACCAACTCACTGTTGTTCACTCGATAGACGTGCTGAGAGATGGGTTCCACTCCTGGAATCAAGTCTATCGAGAAATCAATGTCTCTGTCTGGTGGCAATCCAGGCAATACCTCTGGAAAAATATCCAGATACTCTGCTATCAAGGGGTGTGGAATCGTCTGCTCCTTAACCGAGACTCCGCAGAAAACTCCGCTGCTCTGCTCCGCCTGACGTCTGGAGTACTCGAACTCTGGCTCCCCTGGCACTCTGAAGAGAACTCTACCCCCTCTGCAATCAATGCTGGCGTGGTGCCTGCTCAACCAATCCATACCAGTACTATATCGTAGTTCGGCAATGGCATTACGAGCAGGCTCACCTCCTACTCACGGCCTTCCAAAATAATACTTCGACCCTTATAAACATCACTCACGAGGATAAGGCCACCCCCGGTCGTGATCTTGTAAGTCCTAGGCAACGATTTAGCTATGATACCATATCTAATCTCAAATGATACTGATACGAAACTATGCGAAGCACCGGAATCGAATAATACAAAAGTTGGACTAGAGTCGAAAAGAATCGAACCTGTGATCAGCTCTCCTATCGCCTCTGTATCCTCGACCGCCATGGCGAAAGCTTGCCCCTGCTGTCCTCCCCTAGCCTGCTGCTGATGCTGAACAAATCTCTGCTGCTGCGTCAGCAGGGCTGGTCCCCTCTGCTGGCCTGCTGGAGCCTTGGCTCCTCCTTCCTAAGCTGCTCGTCCCGTGGTCAAGGTACACTCTCTCATCTGATGGTCTGCTGAACCACATACTAGGCACTTGCCTAGTCTCTTCCTACACTCGTTCCATCCGTGCCCTGGCTTCTTGCAATAAGCACAGCTGGTGGCTTACTGCCTCGGTGCCTGTTGTTGTACCCTCTGCTGCTGAAACTGCTGCTGGTGCCTCTGCTGGAACGGTTGTGGCTGGAACTGCCTCAGTTTCTGGGGCTGAAAGTGAGGCCTCTTGGCCTGGCCTCCGCTGCTGCTGCCTCCCTGGAAGTCTCGCCCCCTCTTGAGCCTAAGCTTAAGATCATCCTCTGTAGCTAACGCGTCCACTAGGATCTCCTCAAAGGTAGCGCTGCGGGCATTCTTGGTGTAGGACTTGACCTCCTTTACCAAGCCCTTCCGGAACCTCCAGGCCTTCGTCTCTTCCGACAAGCCCTCTACAAATCTGGTCTGGCGGCAGAACTCTCCTGCATACTCCTCCACAGACTGGCTCCCCTAGACTAGGGCCTCGAACTGAGTCTCGAGGGCTCCCAGCGCTGCATCCGGGAAGAACTTCTCCTTGAATGCTGCCCAAGTCTGCCCTACAGTACCAACCCTCGGGTCGGTCTGGTACCACGTACGGGCCAGATCCTATATCATACTGGCTGCTGCCTCAATCTGGTGTCTCGTCAGGATTTCAACCAACCTGAATATCTCCTCCATGTGCTCGATCCACTCGTCGACATACAAGATCCCCTCTGTCCCTCGGAAGTCCCTTGGGTGCATCTTCTGAAAGTCCTGTATGCCCTTCTTCCTTGGAGGGTACGGCTGTTGGACTGCTGCCGGCTAAGCTATAACTCTCTCTACAGCAGTCACGGCCAGATCAATGCCTCGGCTGAGCTCTGCTGTCTGCCTCTGCTGCTAGGTCTGCTGACCCTCCATATACTGCCGGAAGAAGGCAAATAGCTGAACGACGTCAACTGTCCCCGAAGGTGGCTGCTGCTGCTAAAGTACATCCGGAATCACCGGACTCGGCTCATGCCTCACAGGTGGAGGGGCTCCGCCGAAAGCAGCTGAAACGCCTACCCCAGCTGGCATGACTGGGGCTATGGTACCAGGGGCTGGCTGCTGAGTATGAAAGGTGGCAGACCTCTCATCGGTGTCCCCCTGGCCCTGGCGATGTGATCTCGTCTCAACCATCCTGGAGACAGATCAAAAGAAACAATTGCTGAGAAGGAGTCAAAAATAGGAAAGGCTGACAGTTAATATTCAAAGGAAGACAATAGCAGAAAAATATAGATATATGGAATCTGATAAAGAGTTTTTCCTAATGTGATTGAGTACCTTCAAATTATCCTAATCCTACTACAGGCTGCAGTGATATTCTAGTTCGAATACCACTATATTTCTAAACTAGACCTGCATGGACTACCAGTAAAAACGTGTTACGACCCGCACCATAGGTAAGGGCATGAGACGTGGGTACGTCCAGCCTACGCCGCAGTATCGGCGGTAAACGCTGTCCTAGGTCACAACATCTAACAATATAATGATAAGCAGTTTATACTCCCCGAATGGGGGTGACATAGCAGAATGTAAACTCAATCACAACTAAGAAAGAAGAAGTACGATATGATATAAAACTCAAATAAAATACAGAAGATCAGAAGAGTCTAAGTGTCTAAGATAACAACTCAGCAAATATCCAGAAATACAAAGTCTCAACTACAGAGTATGAAAGAATATATACAATCCAGATCCCAAATGACAGTAACAGAAAACCTAGACTAGGGAGCCTCAGTCTCTATAGCTAATGGATCCGGCTAGAAATTCGGATCACTGGTGTCATCTAGAGCTGCCCCGTAGAAGGTATCCACACAGGCCTCCTCCTCGTCCTCTGGAATATTTTCAACAGGTCCACTCAGGACAGAGCGAGCACAATACATCTCAACATATCTTAGCATGTTAGAAAATATAATCATGCAGTAAAGTAAGATACAGGATCTGAAAGAAAGTACAGAATGTAAAGGAGATAGCTGTAATGGAAATATCTACTATAAATAGAGAAATAACAGTGGCTAGTGAGTCAGAGAACAATATAGACATGTGAATGGCATAGGAGATTCTGGGAACTATACTATGGAGTGATTCTGGGAACTACACTAGTTGGATATTATTCACATGTCTACTTCTACTTCCCCGTACACCAATCAATACACAAGGATCCAGCCAGGTTATGTTATGATCCATGTAATGGCCCACAAGGGGTGATACATGGTAGGCCCATAAATGGGTGATTCTGGGAATGCCCATAAATGGGAGTTTCAAGGAAGGATCTGTGATCATGAGAGTACATGTCACAAGTCATCAATGAACCATGAAGCATAGTGATACACAATATAAGTGAAATGCATAGAACATGTAGTATCCGATGCTCCCTGAGGGGATAACATCTCAAGAAAGGATCCATATAGTACTAATCCATGTTACCAACGTGACAGCATCAAGTAAAGTAATCTAAAGCAGAAAAATAATTCTAACAGGATATAAAATGATCAGAGAATGTACTCGCCTGCTATCTGAGTGTCCGGATGAAATGTTCTGTCCGAGGAGAGGTGTCTGGCTCCTAATCAGAACAGTACAAGTCACAACAAGTCTAAAATGATAACAAGATGCAATTCAATGCATTCTAAATGAATCTAGGTCAATCTAGGCCAAACTCAACTCTTGGTCAACTCTAGTCAACCCTAGAAGTCAAACTAGGTCAACTATGGTCAAACTAGGTCTAACAAGTCTAAATTAGGTCAAACAAGTCATTCTAGGTCCTATCAAGCCTACACTAGTTAACACAAACCATTACAAGGCTATACAAGCCTAAACCAAGCCTATCTCAACCATATACCAATATCACAATATAAACAATATGCTATATAAACTTGCATACATTGGCATCAATAGATATACATTAGGCAATATTCACATTAGTGTATACATTAGGCTATACATATAAATACCATTATACAGGCATCCATACTATATATATTTTTTTTTATATATATTTTTATATATATATATATATATATATTTTATATATATATATATATATATATATATATATATATATATATATATATATATATATATATATATATATTTTATATATATATATATATATATATATATATATATATATATATATATATATATATATATATATATATATATATATATATATGCATTATATATATAGAACTTGTATTCATTCATCATTAACTATATACATATATATATATATATAGATTACAATATATGTAGATACTTCACTAATCCTATACATATATATATATATATATATATATATATATATATATATATATATATATATATATATATATATATATATATATATATATATATATATATATATATATATATATTACAATATATATATATATATATCTAAAGCAGAAAAATAATTCTAACAGGATATAAAATGATCAGAGAATGTACTCGCCTGCTATCTGAGTGTCCGGATGAAATATACTGTCCGAGGAGAGGTGTCTGGCTCCTAATCAGAACAGTACAAGTCACAACAAGTCTAAAATGATAACAAGATGCAATTCAATGCATTCTAAATGAATCTAGGTCAATCTAGGCCAAACTCAACTCTTGGTCAACTCTAGTCAACCCTAGAAGTCAAACTAGGTCAACTATGGTCAAACTAGGTCTAACAAGTCTAAATTAGGTCAAACAAGTCATTCTAGGTCCTATCAAGCCTACACTAGTTAACACACACCATCTATCAAGCCTACACTAGTTAACACACACCATTACAAGGCTATACAAGCCTAAACCAAGCCTATCTCAACCATATACCAATATCACAATATAAACAATATGCTATATAAACTTGCATACATTGGCATCAATAGATATACATTAGGCAATATTCACATTAGTGTATACATTAGGCTATACATATAAATACCATTATACAGGCATCCATACAATATATATATATATATATATATATATATATATATATATATATATATATATATATATATATATATATATATATATATATATATATATATATATATATATATATTTATATATATATATATATATATATATATATATATAAATATATATATATATATATATATATATATATATATATATATATATATATATATATATATATATATATATATATGCATTATATATATATATATATATATATATGCATTATATATATATAGAACTTGTATTCATTCATCATTAACTATATACATATATATATAGATTACAATATATGTAGATACTTCACTAATCCTATACATATATATATATATATATATATATATATATATATATATATATATATATATATATATATATAAGGGTAAAGAGAAAAAAAATATATATATAAGGGTAAAGAGAGAAAATGTATGACAAGTGTTATGTGAGGAGTGTGTTAGGTACTCGAGTGATAGTGTCACAAGTTTAGATAGGGTGTGTGTGTACAGTGAGGGAAAAACAGTGTGGGTGTTCAATAAACAGGGAAGGGAAGGAAATTAATACACATGCTCAGTTTTTTGTTTGTTTGAAACTTCAAATCCCCATTTCGAAATCAATTCTCAACCAATCCTCCCAAAAATCGACCCACAACTAGAATACATATAGGAAAACTATATTAGGGTATTAAACCAATAATTAACAGCATTTAAGTGGGTTAAAAAGACTGCTAAAAATCAAATTGGAAAACTGGAAATCAGTGAAGAACACAGTTTTCAGAAAATAAGGTAAATACAAAAATATAAATCGAAAACATGTAAAATATCAAAACAGTGGTTGGTAATCTAAACACTATTAGTGTACGTGTCCAGCAACGCATTTGCGTCCACCCAAGTGGACACAAACGTGTCCAAACAGATTAAAACCCCAAATCAAAAACCAAGACACAGTGCAGTGTGGACAGCCTCGTGCACGTGTTCCTAGTGCTCGTGCAGACGATACGACATGACACAAACCTCATGCACGTGTCCCAGTGTCGAGGGGGACTAGGGCTAGGTCAGAGACACCCTGATACGTGTCCACGACGCACGTGTGTGCGATACGGCACACGTATCAATGTCAAAAATAGACTGAACCTGATATAGTGTAAATCCAGTGCACAGCTAATTACGTGTCTGACACGACACGATAGGGCATGCCACTTGGGGAGTGTCGTGTCAGACACTGCCCCAACATGTCCAACCAGTGTCACGTGTCCAGATGTCCTACACAGGAAGAACTTGACCTCGAGTAGCAGAACAGTGAGTGCGGTGTTTGAACCGCGTATTCGTGTCCAGATCCCGACAGACACGACACTAAATTAAGTACAGTCCTCTAGAAATCAATAAGCCCCATAAAACAATAATTTCTATTCAAACACTTTTTGAAAACAGCAATGAAAAGTTCTTTGAGACATTTAATCAAACACCTAAGTATCCTGTCAGATACGTGTCCGACACGGACACGAAACAGGTCCATCTTGACACGAAACCAATTCCTATAGCTAGGTGACTCCTAGGGCTTTCCAAATATGCAAAGAAATCAGGGAAACTATAGGTTTAGGGATCATTTACCTAATGATGTGCTTTTAAAAAAAATCCCTTTCTTGAACATTTTTCTTTGATAGCAAACTCCACCAAATTGCTCTCCCACTGAAATTTCTCACCAATAACAGCAAGTATAGATGAATTAGGACCTAATGAAATTAGTTTGAGGGAAAAAGGAATTAAATTTGATTTTTTGTGAATTTCTATAGATGGAGCATACCTCTCTTTCCAAATATGAACTTTCTAAATGAGGCTAACCTAATGGAAGAGGCTACTTATAGGGTAGGGTTTCCAATGTTGGTTGGCCGGCCATGCTAGGGTTAGGGTTAGGTTTTACATAGTATTGGGCTTTGGGCCTCTATGGGCTTAAGTCATTAGAGACTTGTGAAGTCATAAGCCATTAATCCAATCTCCATTCTAATTCCTATTTCCAAATTGGTTCTAATGACTAGGATATGATTAACTTAAATCAAACTAGGGTTTCACAATCTAACCTAGTAGTCATGGCTAGGGTTAGCTTCTAGGTTAGTCTCCAAAGTCAACACTAGTCAAAGTCTAGAATATCACTCAATTAAATTATACTAAAAATCATATAAATTCTAATAAATCTCAATAATTCACAATAATTCTAAATAATTCCCACAAATTCAAAAATGACCAAAATACCCTCATACTAGAAATGTGGTAGTGACAGAATCACCAGAGGTAAGTACTCGACTTCGAAAGCCTTGCAGAACATAGCCCAGGAGATCGGTGTGGTGGAATCATCATGACGAATAGCTTATTTTTGTACCGTCCACCATTCATACGCATTCAACCGAAGTTGAAGTTGAGCGCAAGTGACTTTCTTTGCCTCATCGATGCCGAGGAGCTCGAAGTTGTCTTCGATCTCGTCTAACCAGTCGATCATAAGGGAAGGGACTTCGGTGCCTGAGATGGAAGTGCAAAATGCCTTTTTGAAATTGGTATAGTCGAAGGTGTTATTCTCTGGCGGCACAAGCTAAGACAAAGGTTCCCCGGGTGCGACTTTAATGGGCCGGTTCACGGGTTCAACAGTACGGGTTGCAGAGTTCCCGTTGGTCCCGATTGTTTGCACCAACTGTCATAGCGTGTCAAGTTGCCCTTGCTACATCTTGAACTGTGCTTTGAACCGGGCTTCAAATTGGGCCTGTCGCCTTTCAGATTGTAGGTGCAGCTTCTTACTTTCTTGTTGGAATGCTGCAGTCTGCCTCTGCTACATTTTAAACATATGCATCATTCGCTCCATAGGATTACCGGAAGGTCCGGCTTCGGTAGGCATCCTCCCCATTGGTTTGACGGAAGGCTCGCCTTCGGAGCTACTCGAGCCTTTGGAAGCATTTGCTTCGTCCTCTGTCCGAAGTCCTGTAACTCCTGGGATAAAAGGCAACTCTCATTAGTTTGAGAAAATGTCTTGGGTTCAGCGTATAGAACAACACATCTCATTGACACAAGGTCAACGGTTCGAGACTAGCGACTCAAGACTGGAGGCCAAAGACGTAAAGCCATTCTCTGATACTATTATGTCACACCCTGATTCTGAAGAATCGATAGTCGTCCCCCGAGCGTGATGCCGTGGGAACCTAGGTTGCGATCGCACAAGGCATAGTCATAAGGTAATCAAAAACACAACATCTAAGAGAGAGAGAGCACAAAGAAATCGAATAGCACATTGAGATAGAGAAACTTTGCATTTTATTGATAATATACATCATTTACAGACTCTATTACAATCGTGACACACCGGCTTTACAATATGACTCGACTATAAAAGGGGTACCGATGAGATAGCCGTTCCATAGATACATCCCTCATTTACAACAAAAGTATTCCAGCCACCTGGAATAGAGGGAGGCCGAGACGTGTTTCTTAGAATGTTGTAGAGAGTCTTCAAAAGTGATGCGACGGGAGTCTTCGACGCACGGTCGAAGCTTCAAAATCACGAATGTAGCCTTAGTCAGTTGGTGCATTCTTCTTGATTCCTAGTACCTGCGAATCGAGGGTCAGTATGATCACATGTACTAGTGAATCGATAATTAAACCCAAGCTCTGCATTTGGCTCAAGCAGTTTTATAAAGTATGTTAGCTACTTGGTGATAGGGTGTGAAGGTCACTGGCAATGTCAAGCCCTCATGGACTAAGCTGGGTTAGACGACGAACCTTTCGCGATGGGTAGCGAGCCCTGTGCGAAAGTTCCCGAATCATCCGTACCAGTCCTACTGGCACTTGCTATACTCGTTCCTCCTGGGCCGAATCGGTTCATTGGCCTTGGAAATCGTTCGAGGAAACTACACATTATCGACAAATTGATGCAGCCATTTCTAGAACCTTATCTTTTCTCTTTTTGGTGTGAAACTTACATTTTTTGAGTAAATTACTTAAATTGATGCAGTCATTCCGAGTTTCCTTTAGCAAATGTTTTGTGAAGAATCGTGCCTTAATTTATTGATTCTATACTATGGCAACAAGCATTGATTTTGTGTTTCATGATTGATTTGAAACAGATGGTCGAGGCGAAGGAGGTCAGTCACTCACCTTAGTCTTTGCTTCAGGCGAGGGACTGGTTGGCTGTGCTTAGACGTCGCCTACGCAATCACCCACAATCGTATAAGCAACTGATTAGAACACTGTATTAGTCAAGGAATTCGATACGAATGCGAAGTTCAAAAATATAAGCCATAAAAACCATTGAAAACATTCACGAAAATGCATTCACGAAAACCAAAGCCAAAGCAAGTGCGGCATAAAAAGCAGAGCAGTGGGAGGTCTCTCCCGACTCAGCCGCAGAGCCAATCCTCGAAGCACAACCCGCTGAATACAGGAGTTGATTCCGAAGAAGTCTTTCCATAACGAGAAAAGGATCTTAATTCAATCATTCCCATTCGACTGATTCAATCATTTCCATTCGACTGATTCAATCGATCCCGATCTATCGGTCCCGACTGAATCGATAGCGACAGTATTCCTTTCTCGCGTACCCCGTGGACGAAAATAGGCCATAATGTAGGGATGGGGTAGTACAGTGTCCATATTGGCGTGTCCAAGTCTTATATGCCAAAGCCAACACAGATAATTATTTGCTACTAAGCACCTGTCATTGTTAGTGCTTTCAATAAGATAAATAACATAGATGTTATTTTCTCTAATACCATCATACATAGTAGAACCACTTGTGCTATCAGAGATGAAGCACTTATGTTTAACAAAGTTAGCATCATAGCCCTTATCCGTAAGATGGCTAATGCTAAGAAGGTTGTGCTTAAGGTTTGTAACAAGACACATTTTTAATACAAGGATAATGAGGGGAGCCGATCTTACTATGTCCAATAATATATCTCTTTAAATTATTGTCGAAGGTTACGTGTCCTTCCTTCTTCATCGTAGCATTGTAAAAAGTGAAGCATCACCGGTCATGTGTCGTGAGCAACCGCTATCGAGAATCCATTTGCTTCTAGCATGCGATGGAAGATTCATCTACAACACAAGTTGAAGATGAAGACTTTGGTACCCAAAAATATTTTGGTCCTTGACTGTTAGTTTTAGGAACCCATTTAAACATTCTCATGTCAACATGCTTTCTTATTTGACAATAATGAGATGTGTGTCCAAGTAAACCACAATAGTGGCACATCATGGGGTTATGTGTATGAGGAGTTTTAGCATAATGAGGCGTCCTAGTATGAGTATTGTGGTGATGATAGTAGAAAGCATGATGTAATGTGTTTTTCTTTTCAAAGGGTACTCTTCGTGTGTGCATATGTTTGGGATAGGACCTTTGTGTTGTGTTCTTGTGGCTAGTGTTGTGATGTGTGTTGATGTTCCTTTGATTATGGCATTATGCGTTTGTGTGAGCCATGTCTCTATCAGCTTATTTTTTACTATTTGTAAGAAGGCCATTGTATTTAATAGAGGTTACATATTCTTTTTGGTTAGAGGCAAGTGTCTTGTGAACAACAAGTTCATATCCATCTTTGAGGGATTAAAATTCAATATCCTTTTTCTTGATGGCGTCTTGGGCTTCTTGGAGCTTTAGTCGAAGATACTCAATCTCATCCGTGTCAGAAGTAGGAGACTTCCCTTTTATATCAAGAATGATGTTGGAGAGTCTTTCTATTTCTTGTTTGTGAGTTCAATCTCTTTAAGAGATTTTCTATACTTACTTATTATAACCTTATGTTCATCGTATAGTTCAAGAATGGCATTTTCTAATTCAGTGTAAGAGAGAGCATTCATATAGAAGTCATCGAGTACCTGGTTTAACTCTGTCGCCATAAGACAAATATTTGCATTATGTTTGCATTCTTTGTCGTTGTCTGAGTCACTAGCATCATTTTGGAACAAGATGCTAGTGTTGGCGTACTTCCTGGAAGATGAGCTTCCTTTGTTAGACTTTTCGTACTTGTCGGATTTTTTTCTTCCTATTGGACAGTCTCTCTTGATGTTTCCGGTTCTCTCGCAATTGTAGCAAGCGGGTTCTTCGTCGTTGTCCCATCTTGTACGATTTGCTTTGTTGAACTTGAGAAACTTTCGAAAGTGTTTGGCGGTGAGATCAATCTCCTCATCATCCGAATCATCATCATCAGAGTCATCTCCTAAGGAGAACTTGGTGACCTTGAGAGCAAAAGACTTTTTTTCCTTCGTCTTCTCCTTCTTCTTTTCTTGTATGTGTAACACCCCAGAACCAGAATACTGGAGAGCGGGGGCGTACATAGCCAGCTACGTATATTGAAGTGCAACCCACCTCGCTATACGGTCACGGCTGTCTAGATACATGAGGGTTTAACTACAAGCCAACAGTCTCCTATGGTCATGAACAAGCCTATTATCTCAATCTCAAGCAAGCAATAATAGTTACAAGATGTCAGAGCACCAAATATATAATAGCAAGGCGTCCCATATATTACATATTGGATGACCATGAAGCGAGTCGTACACAATGTCAAGACTAGCAAGAGTTCAGTCATACATGATCAATCCTAGGATCTGTCAATCATGTTACAGCCCGTAGGCAGACAGTAAATAAACGTGCAATACGAGCTAACACGTGCTTGCTGGCTAAATGCCTCAAAAGAATAATTTTTACAATAAAGTGGGAGGACAAAAAGAAATCCACTCGTTGTCAGGGTTATGTCTGGTGGTTACCTTCTTGCTGGAAGACAGGTGGATCCTCTGGAGCTGCTCCGATATCTGGCCACACAAAACCAGCTGGGTCAGACCCCAGAAAGAGCAAGTGCCACAAAGGAGGCTTCACTTAGGAACTAAAACCAGCATATCACAATAGAATATTAAAGATAATAAATAAAGAACTGATAATAATATAGATAGCAACAGTAAACTGAGTACGAGGAAACCATTTAAGTAGCCAGGTCACAACCCTTAAACCAAACAAGGACCGGGGTTGGAACCCTTCACCTGAATAGAAACCCGTCTCAAATACTATTGGTAAGGTAACAAGACAATAAATGAAGAGATGACACATAACTACTCCGGGAGCCAGGTTACAACCCTTAAACCAAATAAGGACCGGGGTTGTATCCTTTTGCCTGAACCGAACTGGACCCCTGACCTTTATTGTTAAGGCCAGTATAAATAATCATGATATTGAAGTAAGATAAAACATGACGAGCAGGGCAAGGGTGCAATACGACAATAAACGAAGAGAGGACACAGAACTGCTCCGGGAGCCAGATTACAACCCATAAACCAAATAAGGACCGGGATTGTAACCCTTCGCCTGAACAGAACTGGTCCCCTGATCATTATTATTAAGGCAAACATAAATAATCATGTCTTGTCATAATCTTGCACAGGATCAGGACAAGTCGAAGCTGGGCTAGACTTCATTCAATCAATCTGATACTTTGGCTGGCCTAGTTACTAGCAAATGCAATGAGATTAATCCAACAGCCACAAGCCCTGTAGACCATCCAGGTTATCCAGGTCGAATGTCCGTTTATGAAGGGTGTAACACGTGACTGTGTGCTGGAAATGTGCCCTACTCGTCGGTAGGCTACAAGTCCACTTAGTGCACCCAGATAACGGGATTGCCTGTAGCTGGGAAATCTCTTCATGACTACTGAATTATTCTAGTTTATTAGGCTTAGTCAATTTATGTAGGTATCCCTGACCGTGGTACTTAGGGAGCCTTATCCTAGACATGATGCAAGACAGTACTGGTTTATTTGTACAAACACAATTGCCCACGGTGTCCAGGTCATTCATACTTGTCATGTCAGGCTAGCTGTCGTAACAGCATGTCGAGATATATCATGTTAGTTTACTTGTCAAGAGTGCGCCACAGCGGGCCACTATCGTCTTCTATTCTTACATTACCATGAATGAGAAAAACTTGCATAAAATAACTAGTGACATATTCTTGAAGCCAAGGAAAAGATTTACAACTTTCATATTTTGAGTTTTTCAAGATTCTAGCTACAAAACAACTTAAACAGGCAAAAACAGTGAAATAGAGCAATTCCGGCGCATGGGATTCCTGCACAATCCGTGCGTGGGAATTCCTGCACAAAAGCACATGGAAATTCCTGTACATCGGTACGTGGGATTCCTACACATCGGCGCATGGGAATTTCTGCACATCCGTGCGTGGGATTCCTGCACATCGGCGTGTGGAAATTCCTGTACATCAGCGTATGGGATTCCTGTACAGCGGTGCGTGGAAATTCATGTACATCCGTGCGTGGGATTCCTGCACATCGGTGCGTGGGAAACTCACGTTGCGTCTTCAGTAAATGCGCGTAAGGAACCTACGCGCATGACACGCTCAGAGTCAAGGGATGCGTTGCCGACGCATAGCCTCCCGGGCGCATGGGGGTCATCGTCCCCAATCAGCAAGTTTAGCCATAAAAGTTTTGAAAACTTGCCATGGCCATAACTTCCTCATACGAAGTCAAAATCAAGCGAAACAAAAGCCAAAACTACATAAAATTGAATTCTCTACAACATAGAACCATTAGTTTTCGAAAATAACCAAGTTTTAGAGATCAAAACCAAGAAAATCGAAGAGTTACAAACTTAGATCTACAAAATCCATCCATCAAATCCAAAAATGCCAAGTTCTAAAGAGGCTTAAAATCAAGTAAGGAAGAGAATGGAACAATAAAACTTGAGATCCATCATAAAGTGAGTTGTACTTGCCTAAACTCTCTCTCTCCTGGTGGTTGAAGAAGTAATGATGGTGAAGAAGAAGTAAATGGAGAGAGAGAATGAGGGAAGGGGTTAATAAATAGTGATGGTGGTGATAAGGAGGGGTTCTCCCCTTGGTTCATGATGAACCAATAAACAACCCAAGCCGAACCAAGCCAACCCAAACAAATCGAACCAAGCCAAGAGACATAAAATACGAGTCAAGATACGTATACGTATTCCAAATGCGTAATACGAACCACGGTCATTACAACTCTACCCACCTTAAAAGAATTCCGTCCTCGGAATTTAATTAAGAGGCTAGAACGGCAAGGACAAGCTATACTAATCGTAAGCTATAACAAGCAGTCTATCATGCAGTCATTTATTCAAGCAAGGAATTGAAAGCATAAGGCATAAGGAAGACATTATACCTTACGAGTCAAACAGGTCGGGATATCGCGATCGGATATCATCCTCACGCTCCTACGTAGACTTACCCAAAGAGTGATGAACCTAAGCAACACGGACTAAACTAATAGTCTTGTTCTTGAGTATCTTCTTTCTCCGATCCAATATAGACACGGCCTCTCCTCATACGAAAGGTTGGTACCAACAACCAATTCCGAATGATCTAGGATGTGGCTCGGGTCCGGGATATACCGTCGCAGTTGGGATACATGGAACACGTCATACACCTCACGTAGCGATGGTGGAAGAGCGAGACGATAGGATACATCACCTACTCGCTTCAGAATGTCCAACGGCCCTATATACCTAGGACTAAGCTTTCCCTGTACGCCGAAACAAATAACGCCACGGTTAGGTGAAATCCTCAGGAATATATGGTCGTCGATAGAAAACTCAAGAGGGCGCCGATGAGAATCGGCCCAATGACGCTGGCGATCTTGGACAACTCGAAGATGATCTCTGAATCTCCTGACCACTTCAACGGTCTGAACAATCATTTTCGGACCGAGCATCCGTCTTTCTCTGACATCGTCCCATGCTAGCGGGAATCGGCACTTTATACCATACAGTGCCTCGAACGGTGCCATCTGGATACTGGCCTGGAAACTGTTGTTGTACGAGAACTCTACCAGGTGCAGGTGATCTTCCCATGATCTACCGAAGTCGAGCATACAAGATCTCGACATGTCTTCCAAGGTTCGTATGGTACGCTCTGACTGACCATCTATCTGCGGATGATAAGCAGAGCTGAACTGGAGACGAGTTCCCAAACTCTCTTGTAGGCTATACCAAAAGTGCGACGTAAATTTTGAATCTCTGTCCGAGATGATACTGAGTGGTACACCGTAAAGTCTGACGATCTGCCTGGGGTACATCTTTGCTAGCTGAGCCAACTCTGAACGGGAGAAAATGAGCCACCTTCGTGAGCCTGTCTATAATAACCCAAATAGCATCTCTGTCAGCCGAGGATCTAGGTAATCCAGTCACGAAATCCATGGTTATATGCTCCCACTTCCATTCTGAAATTGGCAAGGGCTGAAGAAGTCCAGCTGGCCTCTGATGTTCATCTTTAACTTGTTGGCAAACCAAACATCGAGAGACAAATCGGGCTATCTCCCTCTTCATGCCATTCTACCAAAAGTGCTGACGAATATCACGGTACATCTTCGTACCGCCGGGATGAATGGAGTACTACGAACTGTGAGCCTCCGTCATGATCTTCTGTCTAATATCTCCACTGGGTACACAAAGACGCTTTCCATCTCGAAGTGTACCGTCTTCATGGATACATAACTCTGGTCTTCGTCCTGCCTCACATTCTGTTCTGAGCTGCTGAAGCTTGGAATCTGCTGACTGTGCCATCCGGATCCTCTCGACTATAGTGGACTGAACTTGTATACTGGCCATCAATGCCAAACCGGTAGGAAGGACAACTTCTATTCCCATCTTCTGAAGATTTGCTAACAGCTCTAGTTGCGCTGTTAGGAAATAAACTCCGGCACTCCTCCTCAATCCATCTGCTATAACGTTGGCCTTCCCTAGGTGATACTGCAGGTTGACATCATAATCCACAAGTAGCTCTAGCCACCTTCTCTGACGCATCTTAAGATCCTTCTGAGTGAAAACATACTTCAGGCTCTTGTGGTCGGTAAAAATCTCTACCCTATCTCTGTACAAGTAATGCCTCCATAACTTAAGTGCAAACACTACCGCTGCCAGCTCCAAATCATGGGTTGGATAATTCCTCTCATGATCACGAATTTGTCATGACACATAAGCTATTACCTTCCCATGTTGCATCGGAACACATCCTAATTATCTTAGACTGTCAAATTTAATCAAAATTTTAAATCTCTAGTCAATCTCAAAACAACCCTTCTATGTCGCAAATCGAATAATAATATATATTTTTTCCAAATCTTAGACTCAATATTTAATAAGTTTATCAGCCGAATTTCATACTACAAAATGTAACATTTAAATAACTCCCGAATTTAATTCTATATCCTTCAAATGTGTATATCTAGCCTCCAATAAGTCACAACTACTCTTCAAAAGTAAAAAAAAAATTCAAAATTGAAATATCCATAATCAAGGCTTTAAACTCAAAATCTAATTACTTTATAAATCATAGATCACATGATGTAATTTAACTCAAAAATATTTTACCAATATTCCATCATCCTCAAATTTTGGTCAACCGTAAATCATAATTTAAAATTTTATAATCGTTTTTAAATCAAATTTATATCCCTCCAAAAGATGTATAGCTATAACTCAATAAATCATAAATGTTCAAAGTCCTCCAAAAATTAAAACGCAAATTCAAATCAATTTGTTTTCTCGATCTAGCTATCCTCTTGGGTATTACCATCTTGTAATATCAAAATAAAATTTCAACTATCCTTTGGAAGCGGTAATATGCTACTACCCAACTTGGAATTAACTAACCCTTAAGATCATATTTATAGGAAAATAAATGCTTTTATAACTCAAATAAAATCTCAATGCATATTAATTGTTAATGCAACCCATCTAGCCATGTGTTTAACCTATGGGCATACACTAGTGTAGTCATCTTGCTAAACACGAAACTAAGAATTTACGGTAGAAGGAGTTAAGCAAGATGCAATTCAAGGAGGTCGAACGAGAGTTCGGAATTTAAAGTCAAGAAAGGATGTCAAGCTGTATGGATGAGATTCCTAGATTTTAATCCTATGTTGCAGGCTCACACCGGTACAATTACGTAACCGAAGTAACAAACTCGACCTGCATGGGCCACCACAAAAACATGTAACGCCCCAGTCCCAAAATACGTAGGACTAGGAACGTAGACATGCCAGCCGTATAATAAATATACGTAAGCTGTAAAATACAGTAGAACCATAACTAATCTCATCCACACAAAATATAAGAATAAAAGATATTATATAATCGATGAATTGTCATTGGTACATGTAGTTGGGCGGAGACAAATCTACTACCAACCATAAAAAGATATACATGATAAAAGAATGATTTTGACGAGCGAAGCGAATACGATTAAAGTGCAATCATCCTCGTAGAAATATTGACAATCATGGCCAAGGCTAGAACACCTGCGAAGGCAAGAACACACACCTGACGAGATAACCAGGTCCTCAGAGGGACATAACAAGATACAATAAACATGCCATATAAATACTGAATATAAAACATGCCACAATCAAAGAAAGTGTCAAGACACAAATAAGGTAACCTAACCGTACTAAAGTGAACATGCAGTTGAGAATAAATCTTTCGTTGCATGAGCCCTGGCTGTAAATGGGATCTGGTATAGTCCCCTCTTGGGCACTAGTGACCTAAGCGTATGACGTTCAAAAACGACAGTGGCCAACCTGAGAGGCTCATACCCGTATCTCCAGCGGAGCTTCTGGGTTACAAGGGAAGTGCAATCGAAGCCCATACGACAAAGAAATGTTCTTCCCGCCCAATGTACCTACCATGTCGCATCCACGACCATGTAACACTACTAACCGTCAAGTCTTCTAACATATAACTATTGACAGTTAGACCTAATGCACGTCCTGTACGTATCAGTGATCAACCAAAACGCAAGTCCGTAGGCTATATGCTACTCACAACTCACACATCTCGTGGCACATCAGTGTCAAAGTTTATATAATACACTAAACTAGTGGTAGTCCCTTAACTCTAGGTTCACATACAATCAAAGGATAAATAACAAGGTACAGCTAATATCACTGAGCAGGCAGTAATAAAGAACTAGAAATAAATGAACAGCGATATGTAATAAAATGCAAACTGAAAATAAATAGTATAATGGCAAGGTATCTTGCCTGGTATATTCCCTGGTGTGGTGCGATGATCCTACAAGTTTCGATGTGTCCACTAGCCGTGGTTGGTATGCGGGGTACAAATTTTGCGAGAGAAAAATAGAAAAGCATAATTAGTCATGATGAGCGACGATCTAACTATGTAGGAATTTGATTTGGAAGAATGAATTTCTTAATTAGAAAATATAAGTTATTAGAAAAGTATTTATAACTATTTAGCTTTATTTATATCCTTGAAAATAATATGAGAATCCAATTAAAATATTTATTTAGTACAAAACTATTTTAAGCTTAATAGGCCTAAACATAATGTATGTATATATTTGAAAATAAGAGCCTGTTGTACTTATAGACCCAAAATAAAAAATCTATTTAACTAAATTCCAAAATATTTGTAAATAGTAAAAAAAATAGTTTTAGGTAAAAAAAAACTAATTAATTGTATTGGAAACATCACCACCCTACTTAATCCAAAAATATAATATGCTTATATTTATTTATTTGGTATAAAGCTTAATATACTATAAATTCTAAAAATATAATAGTAATACTATAATAATAACAATAATAATAACATTAAATAATATAACATAATTAATCAATATAATAATTATAATTATAATAATAATAATAGATAATAATATTATTAATATTAAACCCTAAACTAATCAGTCAACTCACATTCCCCAATTTCGACTGGGGAGAGAGAGAGAGAGAGCGAGGAGAACGGGGGGTTTCGGGAGAGGGGATTACCGGGGTTCTCGCCGGCGGCTTGGCCGACTTCACGAGAAGGCGACGGAAATTGGAGGGGATCATCTTGACGGCGCTGGAGAACGGTGGATCGGAATGACCGATCTCTCCGGAGGATGCCGGCGGACGGGCGGTGCTCGCAGGTTGGGGCGAAGCGGCGCTGGTAGTAGCGCACGCTCAATAGCGGCGGACGACCGTGGTTCTCCGGCGATCGGAGAGGACAAAGGGGGACGACACGATATCTGTGGGCGGCGGCACAGAAAGGTGGTGGACGGCATCGTCACCGGGGGTAGGTCAGGGCGGATCGCGGCGGGTTGGAAAGCGGCCGGGACTGGAGCGGAGTGACACGGCGGTCCAGATCTGGCGATGATCGCCTATACAATGTTGGCTATATATGTTTTGTCTAAAACTAAAATGTAGGCCATGTAGATGCAATATGGAATATATGATATGCTTGAATGCCATGATTTAGTATTTAATTCACATGCCATGTTATATATCTAGCCTATGCTATGCAATATAAGCCACATTATGTTAACTTAGCTAAAAATGCCAGGTAATGTATGAACCCATGCCATGTGTGATATGCCTAGTGATCTAAACTAATATGGGCATGTGTAGATATGAGTAGACATGTACACTCTATGTGAATGTTGCCTAATATATATCCTATGATACTAATGTATGCATGCTATATAGATTGGGTGTTGTTGGCTTGTATAGCCTTGGAATGGAGTGTGCTTGCTAGGATAGTCTTGGCTAGACCTAGAATGACTTGTTAGTCAAGGTTTAGACTTGGAATGGTTTAGTTGACCTAGTTTGACTAGTGTAGTTGACCATGGTTGACCAAGAGTTGACTTTGGCCTAGTTCGACCTAGACAGCATGCAGATACATTGTAGATTACATTTATCATCTCCTGTATACATCTTGACTTGTGTTGCTCTAACTAGGAGTCAGGTACCTTATCTCGGACAGTACATTTACTTTAGACATTCAGATACCAGGCGAGTACATTCTATGATCATTTCATAACTTGCTTAGGATTATATTCCTGCTCTAGTTTACCTTATTTGATGTTGTCACGATATTATCACGGATTGGTACTATATGGATCTTTTCATGCGATGTTATCCCCCTCGGGAGCATCGAATACATCATGTCATATGTTTCATGTACATCATGTATTCCTCGCTCTCATGTTATTCATATTTTTCATGTGCTCATGCTCGTTCGTACTCGCTCGTGTATTCTCATGTGCTATCATGTTCGGTCATGTTCTCATATATCTCATGTATAACCTATATTTCATGTGCACCCATTTATGGGCCTTCATGTGAATTTCATGTGCACTCATTTATGAGCTCTCATGTATACTTCATGTGCACCCATTTATGGGCTTTTATGTGAAAACCATGTACGTAACATAACTTGTCTGGATCCTTATGTATTGGTTGGGGTATGGGAGAGTATAAATAGTCATGTGAACAATTCCAAAGTAGTATAGCCATGTACGCCTCTTTAGTATAGTCATGTGCAAATTAAGCCGTTCACATGTCGACTTTGTACTCTAAATTACTAGTCACTGGTAGCTCTCTACTTATAGTAGATATTTCTATTACAGTTCTCTCTCTGTTTACATCATGTACTTTCTTCAGTTTCATGTATCGTACTCTCTTGCATGTCTATATTTTCTAACATGTTATGATCTGTGTGAGATGTATTATGCTCGCTCCCGTCCTGACTGGACCTGTTGAAAATTTTACAAAGGATGATGAGGAACCCTGCACCCCTTACTATGGAGCTTGCCTAGCTGACACTCGCGATATGGACCCCTGGGGAGGTTCAGGCAGCTGCTGAGGATGATACCCATGCTTAGTATAGATAGCTTAGACTGTTGTTTCTTTTCATGATCAGTTGTTGTCCTTGTTTTCGGAGTTGTATATTTAGAGATGTTGAGACTGGTAGTTGTTAACTTATGTTATTTCATTCCTGTCGTACCTCAGTTGAGAATTTCTTTATTTATTTCATCGTGCCATATTCTATCTTTAGATTGTGATTGAGTTGTACCTCTGTGTTGGCCTCCTTATGGAGAGTATTTCATGTTATGTTGGTTATAGTTCATGACCTAGAACATCGTTCTACTGCCGACACTGCGACGTAGGCTGGGCGCTATTACGTGCCCGTACCCTCACGGTAGGTACGGGTCGTGACACAAAGATCGGGGCGGTCGTGCCCTATTTTTTGTTATACTGGAAGAGCCGCAGTTCAGGGCTATTTTGCTCCAATTTTGTTAGGCTAGAAGAGCCACTCCTCCTGCTAGAGTTTCCGCATGCTGACGAGGAAGTGATTCGCTCTGACTATGCATGGGATACGCCTAGCTGAGATGCTGGAATGATGCGCCTGGATGTAGCACTTGAGTGATGCGCCTGACAAGTGGTGCGCCTGGCTGTAGCTTTTAGGATTTTCTTTCTTTTTTGTAAAGAATTCTCCTTTTTAAAGTGTCTAGACAAGTAATAGACTTTCATATGAAATAAAAGCCTAGTTTCTTGATGTCTTATACTCTTTGTTTGTGTTCTGCTGCGCCGAGTACTCTTGTCTATTCTGGCGCATATCAATGTGGAGTGCATGAGAATTTATAGCGCATAGGGACTCTCGCCTGAAATTTCATGCTTCTATGAGACCCCCTACAAAGTTTTCAAAACTTTTGCCAAGTTTTTTGGAATACTTTTAACAAGAAGAATGAGTAACTATCTTGGGCGCATATCCTCCTCTGAGTGCATGACCTCTGAACACATACCCTTTTTTGTACATAACTGCGAGGGCGCATGCTACGGGGGCGCATGTTATGGGGGCACATGTTGTTCTCGAGAAGAGATAACGCCTCAAACTTTGGGAAGATTACTAAAATCTTTTTTAGAAGATTTACAACCGTCAGTTTTACGAGAACCGAAGCGTTTGCTGACGTCATGTCTTATTGGTTTACGTGCGTGACCGGGCCTATAAATAGGCGATTGAGGGAGAGAAGGGGTCTTATTTTCTTCTTCTTCTTTAAACAGCCTTAGTCTTCTTTTTCAGAGCGCTCCCTCCTTCTTCATTGTTAGAGAGATGCTCCCAAGACTTTCCGAGGCGGTACTGGCCGAGGCAAGGGCAAGGGTAAGGAACCTGTGGAAGTCGACACGGGGGATGCCCCCGTCGTCATGGCGACGCACGCCGACGTACGGCCGAAAGTGATCGGTGGGTACTCTTGCCTTGGTGTCTTCGCTCCATTGTACTACTGTTAGGGACGCATGGTCGTGACTATAATGAGTCATATCCCCATTGACACGCCTAGACTTCCTATTGCTGACGTACATGGACTTTATCCTGATGATGCTCCGAAGCTCCTATTGTCGACGCACATGGAATTTGTTCTGATGATGCGCTGAGGCTTCTTATTCTGACGCACATGGACTTAGGTCCTGATGACGCGTTGAAGCTTCTCTTCAAATGCACCTGGGCCTCGGTCTTATGTGTGTGCCTTTGGTGAGATTCTATTTGTGCACACGGGTTCCAACCCAGTTTGATGCGCCAGATTTATTGATGCGCCTCAGATGCTTCGTTTTGAGCTTCTATGCCTTTTGCTAACTTTTCTTTGATCCTATTGCAGTATCTAATCCGAAGGCAGAGGGTATCGTGAAGGAGGAGATACGGACTCCTCTCATCAAACAATAACCGGTGACCATTAAGGAGGAGGCGATACCAAAGGTCGAAGTCAAAGAAGAACCGGTGACCATCAGGGAAAAGATTACTCCCAAGATCGAAGTTGCCGTTAAGGAGGAGCCGCTGCCAGAGGGTAGTAGCACCGGGAGTTCTGATCCTCCTGCCCCTGCCGAGGACCTTAATCAGATAGAGCCTTCATATGCGAAATGGCTGAGGGAATGGTACATGCCTCAACGCAAGTATGATCCCTGGCTTTGTGGATTCATTTGGTTGTCTTACAATCGTCATTTCCGGGAATATGAATAAAGTCAATGTCCCTATTTTTTCTTAGTGTTTCTGTCTATCTTTTGAGATCTGAAGACGTAGTTTGTATTTTGCTTCATTTTAATGTCAATGTAATCCTTTACTTCCTCCTTAAATGAGGAAATGAAGAACTTTTTGGTTTTGTTCATTCTTGTGATAAATCTTGTGATCTTTTGGTAGATCTATTATCTTTTACGCACCTTGGTTTCTAGGTACAAATAATAAGTTACTCATGGAGGACTCCGACATATTCACTCAAAGGTAATATGGATGTGGTGAATATGGGGTAATTCTACTAAGGATTTTAGGTAGACTTATCATCCTTAGCGTACCTTGGTGTTAGGTACGGATGATAAGTTGAGAGAGAGGACAAAAATATTTACTCAGAGGTAATATGGACATGGTAAATATGGGGCTAAATGGTGGAGTTTTCCTACTCAGAGGGGATATGGACGTGGTAGGAGTGAACTCTGTGGGGATTTATAGAACAACTCAGAGGTAATATGGACGTAGATGTTCTATGGTTGATGTGCAACAACTCGAGGATTGTTGTACGGGATGTTTACTCAGAGGTAATGTGGACATGGTAAACATAGTAACGAGTGATCTTAGGTAGTGTAAAATCATGCTTCATAGGGTGTAGAAAAGCAACTTAGAGGTGATATGGACATGGTTATTCTTCTACTGGGAATGCAACGGAACATCTGGGTTCCGAAAGCACATGATTGTCAAAGAAAGGGGTGTAAACCTGGTTTTGTCGACTTCACGAAGTTCTCTCTTCTAGGGAGAGGGTAGTACATTCTCGACGGGTGTCAAGAATAGTACTTCTTCAGAAACTTGCCGTTGATGGGCATCATGAACAAGTCCCCATGTCCCTATTAGGTTGAGCGAGACGATAAACACCGTTTGAATATACCATCTCTATGACGAAGGCTCCTTCCCACTTGGGTTTGAACTTTCCCGGTGTCTTATTTGTCATTACCATCGGTCTTCTGACTGCTAGAACCAAGTCACCTATTTGAAAAGTCCTTTATTTGACACTTTTGTTGAAAGCCTGTGAGATGCGGGCTTGGTAGAGTTCGATGCACTGTTGAGCCAAGAGTCATTTTTCATCGAGCGCTTCCAACTCTTGCAGACGGCGACGTTGATTGTCTTCTTCTGTCAGCTAGTTCGTGATCGCCACTCGGAGTGAGGGTATCTGGATTTCCAGCGACAATACTGCTTCCCTCCCATGGACCAAGAAAAATAGTATGATGCCTGTCGGGGTCCGTACCGTTGTGCGGTAGGCCCAAAGGCATTCACTGAGCTTCTCATCCCAGTCATGCTTGTTGGATGACACGACTTTTTTTGAGTAGCTTGACAATGGTTTTATTCAAAGATTCTGCCAATTCATTTGTTGTCAGATTGTAGGCAGTTGATGCCACATTCTGAATACAATTTTTGTCATAGAATCTACTGAATGCATGGCTGATGAATTGTGGGCCGTTGTCGTGGATGATCCTTTGGGGTACCCCGAAACGGTAGATGATGTGATGCTTGATGAAGTTGATCACCTTTGAGCTTTTTACTTCCGTCAGTGGCACTGCTTCAGCCCACTTAGAGAAGTAGTCGGTGATTGCTAGGAAAAAGTGGTATCCCCTGGATGAGGGAGGGGTGATAGGTCCCACTATATCCATGCCCCAGGCTTCAAATGGCCAAGAGGCGACCGTAGGATGTAGAGACTCTGACGGTCTGTGGATAAAGTCGACGTGTAGCTGGCAAGCACGACATTTCTTTGCATACTTAATAGCATCAGCCATCATGGTGGGCCAGTAATAGCCCATACGTCAGAGTCGGTCCTGTAGCTTATGACCTGGTTGATGAGCTCCGTATGTTCCGTCATGAGCTTCTCGAAGGGCTTCAGCAGCTTTTTTGTTTGATAGACATCGGAGGAGAAGTACATCGTAGGATCGTCGGTACAGCAGTTTAGTGGCTGTATCATAATAAAACCGGAGGAAATACCTTCTGACTGAGACTGCCACCTGCGGGTCTTCTGGAAGAATTTCGTAGATGGCAACATCGATGAACGAGAATATCCAGTCTCTAACATTAATGCTGGTATTTGTAGCCATGGCATGAGTTGTCCGCATGCACAGATTGTTTCTGGGACAAGCCAAATCCGATCCACCATTATAATATAGTGTTGAGTCCCAACTAGTGTAGCCAATAAGGCTGCGAGGCCAGCCAGAGCGTCAACCTCTATGTTTTGCAGCTGAGGCACGTATTCTATGAAAAACTCAGCAAAGGTTGAGATAATGTCCAACGCTGCTTTGTGATAGGGACGAGGTCTTCATGGCGGACCTCATATTGCCCTCGGACTTGATTGATGATGAGTTTTGAGTCCAAGTAAGATTCGAGGTAATCTACCCCCCTCCCGCTGCTTTGCCAACTGGAGTCCCATGATGAGGGTATTGTACTCCGCAACATTATTGGAGCATGGCTCTAAAAGAGAGTAGGCGCATTGGATGACCAGTTTGTTGGGGGAGATCAGGACCACCCCCACTTCTGCAATGATCTGGCCTTTGGATCCACTTCTAGAGGCACCATCGAAGAACATCCACCAAACGGGGTTCCCTTCGGTAATGTTCGATTCTTGCACTTCATCGAGAATGTCTTTATAGAGTCTGGATGATTCCGAAATTGGATGCGCTGCTAGAAAATCCGACAGAGTCTGGGCTTTGACTGCCTTTTGTGGGACGAATACCATGTCATATGGTGTCAATAGTATCGCCTAAGTAGCCAATCGGGAGTTTAGTGCCCCCGGCTTTGTCATAAGGACTCTGAGTGGATTGACTTAGAAGATGACATGAATTGTCTGTCACAAGACATAATGGCGAGTCTTCTGGATGACAAATACCAGAGTTAGACATTCTTTTTCGATGGGGTTGTACCAGTGTTCGGCCCCGACCATTGTCCTGCTAAGGTAATAGATAGCCTTCTCATGGCCTGCTTCATTGTTTGGGGCCAATAAAGCACCAAGGGAATGGTCAACTGCACGGACGTAGAGCAAGAATGGTTTGCCTGCGACGGGTGTCACCAGAACTGGAGGACTCGTCAGATAAGTTTTGATGTCATCGAAAGCTTTCTGACATTCTTCCCTCCAGACGTAGGAGGCTCCTTTCTTCATGAGCTTGGTGAAGGGTTGGAATTTCCTGAAAATGTTTGCAATAAACCTTCAGATGTATACGAGACGTCCTTGTAGGCCTCGAATTTCTCTAAGGTTCTTCGAAGAATCTATGTCAAGCACGGCTTTGGTCTTCTCGGGATCTACATGAATGCCCTTTGTAGGGATAATGAAGCCCAAGAATTTTCTACTAGAAACCCCGAGGAAGGATTTAGCAGGATTCATCTTAAGCTGATGCGTCCGCATGAGATCGAAGAATGTCTTCAGGTCTTGTAGGTTATCACTCCGAAGATGGCTTTTGATGGCGATATCGTCAACGTAGCACTCGACTGTTTTATGGGGATGCTGACGGAAGATGGTGCTCATTGCTTATTGGTATGTGACACCTGCATTCTTCAAGCCAAAGGGCATTACTGTGTAGCAGTAAACCCCCTTCGGAGTCCTGAATGACGTGTGTCTTTCATCGTCTGGAAACATCTTGATCTGGTTGTAGCCCGAGTAGCCGTCCGTAAAGGACATGAGTCACGACCCGTTACCCAAATTGTTGGGCCGGAATGAGCCATGTCCAGCCTACGCTTGGTTAAAGCATAGTAAGCTGTTCTAAGAATAGACAATAAAGGATCTAAGCTACTAATAGTTCTAATATCTTATTTAAACGTTCATCACAACACAGCATCTATAAGCGAAGGTAAACAAACACAGATTTAATAATACACTTCCAAGTATCTAACTGGAGACAAAGTCCAGTATCCAAATATAAGTTCAAAACAAAGTCTAAGTCTCAAAGCACATGAAAGATAACTAAGCAAGGTTCCCCTCTAGGGCCTCTTCTGGAGCTAAGGCCAGGTCCTCAAATGCAGTACCATAATATTAATCACATAACATTTCCTTCTCGAAAAGTGAACCTACAATATTTTTCTGTCAGGACGGGAGCAAGTACAACCTCTACAACTAAAGTACTGAATATATAATGAAAGAGATGTACAACAAGAAACATGGTGTGATAAGTCTATAAAACAGGAAATACTAGAAAATATGGCCTCATGGTACAATTGGGATCATAGTATCTTAGTAACATAGGGAACATGGCATATCTTGATTTGTCCAGTTTTAGATACATTTCATCATGGCAATACATATTCATTTTAAAGTTTAAAACTATAGTCGGTGAGTGATCAGTCAATAGGTAATCATGATGTATAGTGGTACATATCAATTTTCTGAAGCGTACATACGTACCCTTAACGGCATCGGTGTATGTCCATACACAAACGCGGAAGCAGACATACGACAAAGTTATATATAGAATATAACAGTGCTCGATAAATATATACGGAGAAGGGAGGCATGATCACGTACACTACTAACAGTTTCCCCATAACCCGTTGTTAAACATGTGAGAGATATGAAAAACTGTCCTAAGCATGGTAGATACTGAAAGTAATACAACATGTAAGGTTTTAACTTGCTACCTCAAGGATCAGTATTTTAACAGGGTTAATACATGTTCTAGCATTAAAAGACAGTAAATGAGTTTGTAGATGTACTTGCCTCGAGCAAAGCAAGAATACTAGTACGAAGATATAGATGTCCGGTATCCTGTCAATAATGATATACAATTTCAGCATCTAAGTTATGTTCAAGATTTTACACTAGTGGCGTAACATGACTCCTAACTGGACACTAGCCAAGTGGGGACCTAGCATAAAAGTCTAATGTGGAGTGACATTATATCCAAACTAATTTTCTATGACCTTTACACTAGTGCGGGGTGAGATTTAATACGACTATAACTCAAAACAACACAAAAAATTGCAAGTCGTAACTATTCAATAAATAAATCAAACAGTACATTGTGTTCAAACAATTTTTGAGATAGACAAAAAGCTAAATTTTACATAAAATAAAGTACCAAAATGATCCTCGTTAATTATAGAAATTTATACTAATTTTTCTGGAATTTATAAACCTTCATAGATATTTATTAAAAATCAACAAACACATGTATCCTGAAAATGAATTTTATTTTCCCATTTTTATAAAATACCAAAAGTACTTATTATTTCCTTGAAAAATTATAATAAATTAGCAAAATTAACATAGTTTTTAAATACAATTTTTCCCAGATTTTTATAGCACTTAAAATATATATAAAAATTCAAAAACAGCCTAACCGGATTATCCGGCAGATTACTGCGGATTACCGACGGTTTTTTCGATCCGTCACAGCAAGTTTTGTGGTGCAAGTTCGGATTTTCCGACGGATTTCTGCGGATCTCCGACGGATTTTTCGAACCGTCACAGAAAGTTGATTTTTTATCTCAAAACTTGTTTCGGCCATAAAAACTTCGTTTTAAATCGAAATTCGGATTTTCAAAAGTCAAAATTGAATAGAATTGAATTTCCTACGACATGGAAGTATTAGTTTTCCCAAATTAAAACATTTGATAGATCAATACCTCAAAATACTCGAAAATCATATCTAGAAATCCAGATCTACGCTATACTGTCGATCAAAACCAAAAGTACTATATACTAAACATGTTAACAATTTAAAGAAGCATATTATAGGCCAATAAAACTTTAGTTTCTATGGAAAATAAAAATAAAGTATGGTCATGTCACTTTTGAGCAAGATGTACTTGCCTAGGTTAAGCTCCAAGCCTAATCTTCTACTCCACCACCAAGAGGGATACGAAAACACACTCTAGACCTCAGGGCCAAGCTCTTGGCAAGATCCAAGGGAAGAGAAGGGAAGAAGAAATGAAGAGAGAGTGAAGAGAATAAAAAGAGAGGAGTGAGAAAGTGAAAGGGTATATAGAAGGGGGAATTAATCTTAGCCGTCGGATCGTGATCCATGTCAAAATCTAAGTCAATTATGGCCATTCAAACAAAACCAAATATTCATTGGATAATATAGTGCATCTATACTATTCACGAAAATATTTGAAACACTATTCATGAAAATATCAGAAACCGAAAATATCAAAAGTGTAGAAAACATGTCCGGGCGATATGTCGTTCAAGGAGAAAACCTATAGTTTTGGGAAAATTTAAAGCATTTCGGAAACAAAGAGAATACGAAATACGCTATAAAATACGTATTAATATAAATGCTATTAAAAATTATAAAAACTATTTTTTGAAATCTAGGGGCTTACAACATGCGCACGAAACCGCACGTGTTGTCGATCATTACGTCAGTGATCGGGTGCAAAAACTTGTCCTTCGGACAAGCTGAGTTGAGGTCCCGAAAGTTGATACAGACCCAGATCTTTCCATTCTTTTTAGTGACGGGAACAACGTTGGCTCAGTCCGGGTGTTGTTCTTCGCGAATAAACCTGCTGTCCAGGAGTTTATCCACTTCTTTATCGATAGCATCCATGATGTTAGGACGAAAAATGTCGTTGTTGCTTCTTAATAGGCTTAGCGTCAGGTAAGATATTAAGCTTGTGCATCGCGACTTATGGATCGAGGTCTGGCATGTCTTCGTAGCTTCAGGGGAAGATATTATTATATTCTTTGATCAGCTGGACCAAGGATTCTCGGTCCTCCACAGCCAAGCTCTTGCTGATGAAGATAGGTTTGGAGTAAGATCCATCCCTGAGGTCGATTTGCTCGACTTCGTCTTCAGTAGGGGGTTCCCGTAGTTCAAAGCTGTTGGCCCAATGATTACATCGTGTTTTTGAATATGGATAATCAGTTAAGTTTAACATAATGATGTCACTAATATTCATATACTCACTATCATATTGCTACTTAAACTTAGTATTGTCCTAATTGTCCTATATTATATTGATATGCTTGTATCGTACTGCAACATATTTTTTGAAATATGTATGGTAGCATTGTCCTAATCGTCCTATATTATATTGCTATGCTTGTATCGTACTGCAACATATTTTGCTGGCCTAACATGTATTTGTAGACATGCAATAAGCATGATCAAACATGATCAAACCAGGACATAGGCAATAAAGAATTAATGTTGGACCAAAGACGGTGTCATACAAAAAGATTCCCCCGAAAGGTATTCAGAATTCCAGATCTGTTTATCTTTGGACGACTGCTGTCAAGGAAAAAGACGTCTTCAGTTCTACTCAGATATCAGAAGAAAGGCATCATCAAAGGGCTCTTGGTTTTCCTATTTGTTCCAAGTCTGTAATCTTTATTTTATTGACTTTAGGAGAATGTGTACGTTGAGTCGTACTGAGTCATCTCAACCCCTAGACATATCTCTTCAAGCTCTACCATACAAACAGACCAATTCCTGAACCAAGCCCAAGCTCCATAAAGCCCAAAAGCCTAATGGACCAATTCTGTCTTCTGGAGACAGAGTTCGGGCCGAACTCTGCCTCCACATAGAGTTCGGGCCGAACTCTGTCCCCTGATTTCCAGCACCCTGATTTTTAGGGCCTGTTTGCTACAAGCTGTCCAACGTTCAAAAAATTTGAATTCTTGGGGCAGAATTCTGGCCGAATTCTGCCTCCCCAGAGTAGTATAAATAGAGCTTGAATTCTTTCATTTCAAATTATCTCTTACCTTCAAATATTCAAGCTTTCTAAGCTCTACTACTAAAAGCCTTATTCTTCCATATCTCCTAAGCCACAACTCTCCTTAGCCCAAGGTGCTTAGTACGATATCAGCTAGAAGTTGTATACAAGAGTGAAAGAAAAGCCACTTGGACAATTCCAAGTTTCGCCACCTACGAATCTGTAAGAAGTTGGCATGCTCTTCTGAGTAAAGGCACGTGGTTGTACACTATTTCACAAATAGTGGATTTCAATCATGAGCTAGAGTTCTCAGGCCTGGACTAGTCCTCCACGAGGGAAACCAGGTTAAAACAGCTGTGTTTGTGTATGCTCTTCTTGATCTTTATTTACTTTCGCATTTCTCTCTGATTTATTTACTATCTTGATAGTTGTTTGTGGAGGTGACATAGAGTTAACTTTTTATTTGGTGATTATCGACACAAACTCTATTCACCCCCTCTAGAGTTGCCTACACGTTATTTCAAAAGCGAGATTCCTATTACGTACGTAGGCGTTGAGCCCAGGGTTCTTCTTTGAAGAACTCTATTGCCTGGTCGTCGTCTTCATCTTCCGAAGGATGTACGGATGTCATGTTGGCTGACAGCACTTTCTTGAAGATTGGGCCGATGCAAGTATCAGAGTCCCAAGTATAAGCTTCAGACGAGTGAGAATATGTGACATCCTCTGCTTCTGAACTCTCCGGGGTTGTTGGAGGCATGACGTAGCCTACCCCCCATCGAATACGATGGTAATAGTCCTGCGACTTTACTTTCGGCACGGGAAGTCGTAGGGAAAGACATCGACCTTTGCCATAGTTCAGTCCCTGGCCGCTTTTCAGGTTGTAACCTATCTTTTGGATGAGATATTTGGCTCGATCATTGTACCGATAAATTTGGGTTCTGCTGGTGTCGAGTTCTGGCTCTGCCGGTGGAATGTCTTGATGACGCTTGACTTTGTCGAAGATGATAGGCCCCTCGTCCTAGTTCCAAGGCAGGACTATGTAAAAGACTCTTTGGTATGGTATGACTCGATTTACATGATTACAGTCGTTATTTGTGTTTGCAACGACTGTTTGCCATGAAATGTAAAAGAGCAAAACAATTATCGGAGGACTGGACTTTTACTTCACGTTACAAACTCGCTTGTACAAAGAAAGCCTAAGGACGAAAACCTAGGTACAGCAATCAAAGTATAATTATTTATTTTTGATTCTGGGGGGTGACGGTAGAGGCTCGGGAAAGCGACGGCAGCTCTGCCTTACTTCTTGGACGATCGGACGTAGGCTTGGCTCCTGTGACGATATGCTTGGCATTGACGAAGAAATGCCCTTCTTGCTCTCCTCGTATTGCTCTTCTGGCTTTTCTCTCTCTGTGTATTTTTTCTCTGATTATTATGGGAAGCTCTTTTTTTTCTGCAAGGGAATGGCACCTTGCTATTTATAATAGTGGGGGGCATCATTAGGGTTTGCACTGATTACCCATTCTCAAAGTGGCGGCGGCCTGGTGATTGATCAATCTGGGCCATTAGTCTTGAGTGTGAAGGATCTGGACCATTAATGTAGATTATGCCAAATCCTATCAACAATAAATATTGATTGCAATAAATCTCCATCATGATGATTTGCTGATGTCCGCAAATCCAAATGAATCAATTTAATTCATTCTCTTGCCACGTGTCCTAAATTATTGGGATCTGACCCAAAATTTGATTATCTTTAGGACACGTGTCCTATCATCATTATTGAGCCGCATGAGGAGTGTTCATATTTGGGCCGCATGAAGGTCGTCATGACCGAGCCGCATGAATGATTTCATGACCGAGCCGCATGAATAGTCTCTATACTTGAACCGCATGAAGGTTGTCATGACCGAGCCGCATGAATATGTTCATGACCGAGCCGCATGGGGGTCTTCATGGCTGAGCCGCAAGAGAGTCTTCATGGCCGAGCCGCATGGGTTTCTTCATGGCTGAGCCGCATGAATCTCTCTGTTTTGGCCGCATAGACTTGTTTAGTCTGGCCGCATAGATTTGCCTCGAAGTTTGGTGGACAGTGCCACATTTGTGAAGGTTTTCCTCATTTCCTAGGAAGATAGTGCTTCCTTTGTGTCAGTCATTATGACAACTTTATGTCAGGGCTGACAGCCGTCAGAGCTGTCAGCCGTCAGAGCATTAAATGCGTCTAGACGTTGGGCACAGCTGTTCTGATGGCCACGTGGCCTCTCTTTCTGCCGTATAGAGTTTACTTGAGCTACTTGTATGTTTGAGCCGCATGAGACTTCCGAGCCGCATGAGACTCTTTGGCCGCATGGATCATTCTTCTCTTCTTTTTCATGCTTCTACAAGACCCCCTTCAAAGTTTTCAATTTGTAAAATTGAAATACTTTAAATAAGAAGCATGATCATGTGAGAGCCGCATGGATGTATTCTGTCCCAACCGTATGTACTTGTCTAGCCGCATGGTTGCCACAGCCGCATAAGTATTTGGGCCGCATGGACTGTTTGACCGCATGAGCTTCTTGCTACATCTTCCTGCCACGTGTGCAAATCCCTTCTACATCTTCTGTATTTAATGCCCTTGATTTGCTGTTAGACTTTAAGAGCCGCTTTTTGGGCCAGGATCCCAAGAGTCGGGCTATTATTCAGCCGTTTTGCCTCGATGATCGAAGAGTCGGTCATCATATTTGTACGCAAATTAAAGTGCCCCCTTCTTTGCCTATAAATAGCAGTGTTCCTGGTTTGGAGAGATTTCTTTTACCCTATCTTATCCTCGATCTTTTGCTGCAAACTTCTTTCTTCTCTTTAGCATCCATGGCTCCCAAGAAGGCTGTTGCGTTGAAGGCTGCGAAGGGCAAGGCAGTCGCTTCTGCGGTGACTGCGGCGACGAACGTGGCCACTTCTCCGCCGGCCGCTGTTCACTCTGTTCATCCCGACGTTCATCCACCTATTGCTGGTAAGGGGGTCGCCCGAGAACCCTAACTGCTGCCATGGCTCTGTTGCATATTTTATGCACAAGCCGCATGTACGAGACTCGTCGATGTGACCGCATAAGCACTTCACCCCATGGGGCCGCATGAGCTTGTCATACTCGATCTGAACCGCATGTACTTTTTCAATTTGGGCCGCATAAGCGTCGCTCACTTGTGAACCGCATAAGCTCACTTGTTTATAGCCGTATCAGCTCATATGAATCTGGATCATAGGCGTACTTAAACTGAACTGCATGAGTCTGTCTGTTCAGGGCCGCATAAAATCGCGTGGACTTTGAACCGCATAGTCCTTTCTGAACCTAAACCGCAGAAGCTCATAAGCTCATCTGAATTTGATTTGCTTGTACTCGGCTGACTCAGAGCCGCATAAGGCTATGATGAACAGAACTGCATGGACTCATCTGGTTCTGAGCCGTATGAGGCTGTGACGTCCCGAGCCGCATAGACTCAAATGATCATTCAAATACTTCTTATTTTGACTATCTTCTGATCTTCTTTCTTTCGTCTTTCTTCTGTGAATCTGCTAGTAAATCCTGCGGGGGAACTTCTGGTTGGCTCGAATCAACTTTTCATGGATGTGCGACGGGACGATTAGTTCGTCAAGTGTCAGAGCAGCTCCTTGTTAATGAGCCTTTGGAGCGACTGAATGTTATCAGGGTTCAATCTTTCCAATTCCTTAGTGACATGATGAGCTCCGGGAAGCCTAATGGGAAGCATCTGAGGCCGAACTTCCTCTTTGGGGATGCGTTGACCATAAAAAATTCCCGAGTGCTGGATATTTCCGAGAGTTGGGATTTTAATCTAGACGGGATGCCGATTCATATCCCCATTATGAAGCATCATTTCCCTTTTACGTGGTTCAACATGATCATTTTGGACAGGCAGATGACAGACCCCCTCACTCCAACCAGACCGGGGATGTTCGTGGGTAAAATTCGTTACAATAAAACTACCGGATCGGTACGCGCAATCAAGGATCCGGCCAGTCGATCTTTGATGGGGTTAGCTCCGGGTACCTTCATCAACACACCTGGTCCTAACTTCTTATTTTCTCAGGCTGATACCTTTCTGAGCCAGCTTGCTCGAAAAGGGTCCTATCCTGTTGGCAGATTGGCACTGCTGGGCTGGCTACACCCCATTCCCCCGTGGGCTAACCTGACCTCGTGGATTCTGCAGAAATACGAGACATTTTTGAGAGAAGTCAATCTTTATGGTGCTATCCGGGGTACCAGCTATGGATTGCCCATTAATAAGCCGTTGTTCATGGCCCTTCTGGAGATGTATAATCATCGGACATGAACTTTCTTCACACTTGTAGAAGAATTGGGGCTCGCTCTCCATAAGATGTATGCTGTCTCCAAACTTCCCTGGGGAGACGAGCCTTTCGAAGCGTACACTCCAACGAACGAGGAGTTCCAGGATCTAGATCGACGATTCCCAGGCTTCGTCGCTGTGTACCAAGAACTGTTATGTCACCATAGTACCTGTCACCGAACGGCTATCCAGAAAAATGATAGCTCGGAAGGGGACACTCCCCACACCAACTCTTGGGTCTCCTATTTTTTTAAATTTAGTGCTGCTGGCCGAGTTACTTCCCGAGATAGTCAAACTCCTAGGGAAGTAGAAGGCTTGGTGTCAACTGCTAGGAGGTCGAAGTCTAAGGGTGACAAGTTTGGGAGCCAGATTGACTCCTTCAGCTATTTTTATTATGGTACTCGGCGGCTGTCAGAGAAGGCACTCTTGGTAGGGTTTTTAAAGGTGTGGCTGCGCAATTGTGTTGTCTCAGGAGGGGCAGGTGCTATTGAGAGGATCAGCCGTCACTTTATTCTTCCCGTCGTGAAGTTGTCCTTTGGGGTCATGCTGGCTCTTCTTTCCGCTATGGTGTGCAGCATTCATCATGGTCTCCACGCCTTCTCGTCCAAGGTCATCGCTCGTGACATGGTGACGGACTTTGAACGTATAGAGCTGGCTTATCATTACCTGCTGGGGTGGCTGTTGTTGCATTATCAGTCTTTGATGAGGCCTGGGACGGAAGACGGCGTTACGGATGACGACGCTTTTCTTTTCAGGTATCACCATCAGCCTTGGGAATATAGTACCATATCGACGTGTCGGAGGATGCTGGCGAGGGTGGACGGATATAATTTCTTCGTGTCCGTTCCCCATTTTACCGACCAGGAAGTGAGGAGTGTCCATGTTGATGGCATTGGATCTCCTCATTTCTTACCTGAGAAGATGCGTTTCTGGCTGCGTAACATCCGCCCGGCGCATTTAGTTTATCACAACCGCAACACTGTGTACCTGGAACCCTACTTGCCCAGTAGGTTTGCCTGTCAATTTGGGTACTGTCAATTATTCCTTGGACGTCCCAGTCCTAGCCTGGGATTTGAGGGTAGCATTCTTGATGGTATTAGGGCGTGGAGCTACTATGACATTTGTCATACTCGAACTAGTTTTTCAGTTCCTGCAGCAAACGTGCCAAAGGAAATCTTGCATATGGCAGCCTTATACCATGTTACGGTGAACCAGCCTCCTGTCGATTTTGACCCTAGGACTAGCTTCATCGTGGGCACTCGTTTGGCGGAGAGGGCTGCGGTGTCGAAGGCAAAGAAGAAATGGGCGAATAGGGTTCCCACGCCCGATTCCGAGTCCTTTGACACGGTTGAGGGAAACAACGAGCGGGAAGACGAGGACTCTCTCTCTTCTGGTGGCGAAGCAATGGTGGATCAGCCGCCCATCATGGCGGACGAGATGATGACGGATCAACCGTCGGTCGTATCAGATAAGGTGGTAAATCAGTCGTCATCTGTACCAGAGGTGGTGAGGGTAGAACCACCGCCTGCCGTGCCTGGTCCCTTACGTAAGCGAGGCAGGCGTGAGTCTACTGACGAAGGAGTGACCTTTTTCGTAAAGAAAACTGTGGTCAGACCTCATAGGCTACTTATCACGGAGAGGGGTGAAGGTGCCGACGATGTTCCGGAGGTAAGACTATGTTGGAGCCATCTCCTTGTTGTGGTTTTCTTTCTCTTAGATATGACCTAATCATTTTTCTTTGTAGGTGTCTGACGAACCGGACTCTCATGAACCGTCTGCCGCTCATGAGGTTGATTCGGCCTTTGCTTCTTTGATTAGCGGCATGTGTGCCGCGGTCCTTTCTGCGGGGGCACTCTCAGCGGCGGCTGAGGACTCCCAAGCTGCTGAGGCCCTGGTCCAGAGTGACGAAGGTTCCCTCGGGACTGTCTCCAAGATCGCTAAATTTTCGCAACGCGACGCCGCTCTAGTCGCATCCCCTTCCGAGGGTGCTGGGGCGGAGGAGCCTATCATATTTGATTCGGAGGCTGCTGGTGAAGGGGCTGCGGAGGCTACAGGCGAACCTCAGCCTCCACACTCTTCCACTGGTAAGATAAGCCAAATATTGACTAGTGAGGGGGCTTATTTGCTCTATCAACATATCCTCCAGGTCAAATCGATTCATGGTTGTCTTAGCCCTACAGGTCCTGACCCTTTACTTCCCACAGCGGATGTTCTTGGGAAAGGCTCGGCCTGCCGTGATCTGGGGGAAAGGATTGTTTCCTCTCCATCACCGTCTCATGTCGAGGGGCCTCCTGCCAGCTCCGGGAAGATGGGAGTGGAGCTTATTCCGGGAGCGATGGTCTCCGCCTCATCCTCTGCTGCTTATACGGCTTCGGAGATTGACTTCTCGACCCTGCCGAGCATTCAAGTTCTGCGGGCTGCTGAAGAGGAGTTGGCCGTTGTTCATGCGTCCTTTCGTACGGAGTTTGTTTCCCTTGTGGTAGGGGCGGCAAATTCTGTTGCGTCTTCTTCAGTGTTGCCAGCTACACTCCCGTTGACGCCGACTTCTTCGGAGGCTCTGGACGAGGTGTCGCAGGATGTAGTCGACAGCTTCTATCGTCACTTAGAGAGGGGCGTAGATGCTGCCGTAGAACGGAGGATCCCTTTTACTCTATCTCTGCGGTGCGCTCGGGGTCAGATTGAAACTTTGAAGTCTCTTCCTGGCGGAATGGGGTTGGCTGCGCTCCTGGAGCCCAAGCTGGTAGAGGCTGATCCGCTCGTGACCCAATTGCTGGCGATACGACAGGCTGACTCACCTGCTGCAATTGAACGGGAGCGGAGCTTCCTTATTGCTGCTCGGGACAGGATAAAGCTTGCTCGAGATATTATCGGGCCCGTTGTGAAGGGGGACCTTGACGAGCTTTCCACTTCGTATGACAGGCTGGGTCGTCGAAGTCAAGCTTGTAGTGCTCGGGAAGAGGCTGCTTCTCGTGGAATAGCTGACACAAAGGAGCTGATTCTCTAACTTCAGAGGGAATTGGCCTTCCTAGAGTCGGAACTGAAGGCTGCTCGTACGGAACGGGAGTCAATCGTTCTGGAGGCCGATAAAGTTTCCCGATCTTCTGTTAACCTGGAGCGGGCTTTTAAGAAATTTGAGGACAACTGGCAAGCTCATGCTCATTTGGAGGATGCGGCGGCACTGACCCAAGAGGCGGAGCGTCGAGCCAAGCAGAGGCTTGAACGGTCGGTTGCCTTGCTGACAGATCGTCTCACGGCGTTATGTGCCCCGGAGCAGTGACCAGTTTTTCTGTTTTTTTTGCTGTTTTTTTCTCTTTTTGTTTTCCTTTTGTAAGGAATATGATTCCAAATGGTGTAGCACTTTGAATTTTGAATAAATGAGCATGTTTCAACTCATCTTCTCTTTCTCGTACATGGAATTGGACATGCTGGGGGATTATTTGTGGACCTGTTATCCTGGGCGTACCTTGGTTTTAGGTACAAGTAACCAGTTTCGGAGAGGAATACCTAGAACAACTTCGTGATAAGACAGCTATAGAAGTTTTTGGTATTCAAGAGAATGCCAGGAAGCAACTGGGCTTCCAAGCATGATAGGGAAGGGATGGGTGTGTACTGGAGACCCAGTACAGCATCTGTGGTTGACTGAGGACATTTGTGGTCATCGGAAGACGTTTGTGGACCTATTATCTTTGGGCGTACTCAGATCGTGGGTACAGATAATAAGTAGAGGGAGGACCATCATACTTACTCAGAGGTAGCGAGGACATGGCAAGTATGGGGATTCCTTTACCGTGGGATCTTCCTTCTCAGAGGTAGTGAGGACATGGCAGGAGTGGATTCAACGGAGGATATTTGTGGTCAACAGAGGACATTTGGGGGCCTATTACCCTTGGCGTACCCTAGTTCAGGGTACGGGTAATAAGACGAGAGAGGACCAACATACTTACTCAGAGGTAATGAGGACATGGTAAGTACGGAGGTTTTACCGTGGAGTCTTCCTACTTAGAGGTAATGAGGACATGGCAGGAGTGGACTCAGCGAAGAATATTTGTGGACCTATTATCCTTGGCGTACTCCGGTTGTGGGTACAGATAATAAGACAAAAAGGGAATCATCATACTTACTCAGAGGTAATGAGGACATGGCAAGCATGAAGGTTTCTTCGACGGAGCCTTCCCACTCAGAGGTAATAAGGACATGGCAGGAGTGGGCTCAATGAAGGGGGTACATAGGACGACTCAGAGGTAATAAGGACATGGAAGTTCTATGTAAAGGGGTGATTTATTTTTGGCGGAAGTGAAACGACTCAGAGGTAATGAGGACATGGTCGTTTTCGAAATTTGTGGATCGGATACCCTTTTTGTGCACTGGGAGCGCGGGTAGTGGATCGTGAGGGAGGATCTCTTCCAGGAAGAAAGTTCAGAGGTATGATCATACATGACTTACTATCTAAAAGAGTGACCGAAATGTGAGTTTAGAGGCACTAGTGGGTACATGACTCGGTAATATAGATTATTGCAGATATGAATTCAGCGGTACCAACGGGTACATAACTCGATAATCTAAAATATTGTGGATGCGAGTTCAGCGGTACCAGCGGGTACATGACTCGATAATCTAAAATATTGTGGATGTGAGTTCAGCGGTACCAGCGGGTACATGACTCGATAATCTGAAATGTTATGGATGTGAGTTCAGCGGTACCCGCGGGTACATGACTCGATGATCTGGAGAGAATGTCATTTAGACATAATATTTCTTCAGAAACTTGCCGTTGACGGACAACATGAGCAAGCCTCCATTTTGTTTTGCGAGGCGGTAAGCACCGTTGGAGAATACTGCCTCAATGATGAACGGGCCTTTCCATTTTGGTTGGAATTTACCGGCGGTTTTATGCGTCATAACCATCGGCCTTCGAACCGCCAGAACGAGATCGCCTACTTGGAATGTTCTGACCTTGACCTTCTTGTTGAAGGCTTCAGAGATGCGTGCTTGGTATATTTCGATTCGTTGCTGAGCCAAGAGGCGTTTTTCGTCTAAGGCCTCCAACTCTTGTAGCCGGCGACGGTAGTTATCGTCCGTCGTCAATTGGTAATTGAGGGCGACGCAGAGTGAGGGTATTTGAGTCTCTAATGGGAGAACTGCCTCACTCCCGTACACCAGGGAAAATAGTGTATTCCCGATGGCTGTTCGGACTGTGGTGTGATATGCCCATAAGCATTCGCCAAGCTTCTCGTTCCAGTCGTATTTGTTGGATGATACGAACTTCTTGAGCAGCTTGATGATTGTTTTGTTGAATGCTTCGGCCAACCCGTTTGCTGCCGAATTGTATGGCGTTGAAGCAACATTCTGGATGTGGTGCTTATCGCAGAACCGATAGAAGGCGTGGCTTGCAAACTGCGGACCATTGTCGTGTATGATCCTTCGTGGCAGTCCAAAGCGATATATGACGTGATGCTTGAGGAAGCTGATCACGTTTGACGTCTTTACTTCCACAAGTGGGACAGCTTCCGCCCATTTGGAGAAATAATCTGTAATGGCTAGTATGAATCGGTGTCCTCGGGAGGAAGGCGGAGCAATTGGACCGATGATATCCATTTCCCATGCTTCAAATGGCCAGGACGCCACTGTCGGATGTAGAAATTTCGATGGTTGGTGAATGAAGTCTGCGTGGACTTGGCAAGCTTTGCATTTCCTGGCATAGTCTATCGTATCTGCCACCATCGTAGGCCAGTAGTAGCCCATTCGGCGAAGGCGATCTTGCAATTTAGGGCCAGGTTGATGAGCCCCACAGACACCGTCATGAGCTTCTCGTACAGCTTCTGCGTTTGACAAGCACCAGAGCAACAACCCGTCGTAGGATCGTCGATACCGCATTTTCATCTTTGTATCGTAGAAGAATCTTAGAGAATGCCGTCTGATGGAGGTGGCTTCCTTTGGATTCTCTGGGAGGATGTCGTAGACGACGAAGTCGATGAACGGCTGTCTCCAGTCTGGTGCTTCATCGACCGCGTGGGCGGAATAGCTTGCCACAAATTTAACGTTGTTCTTGGGGCAGATCAGTTCGTGTCCTATCACGTCAACCGAATGATGAGAGTGGTTCGGCACTGCTAAGGAAGCGGCAAGGCCCGCTAGGGCATCGGCTTCAATATTTTGGAGTCTGAGGACGTGCTCGATGAAGAATCCCTCAAATTATGAGATGATGTTGATCGCTATTTGGTGATAGGGGATCATGTCTTCATGGCGGACTTCGTATGACCCCCGAATCTGATTGACGATTAATTGCGAATCGCCGTATGCTTCAAAATATTCTACCCCCAGCTCTTTTGCAAGTTGGAGATCGATGAATAAAGCGTTGTACTCAGCCATATTGTTAGAGCAGGGTTCCGTGAGAGAGTAGGCGCGATTGATCACCAGTCCTAGGAGAAACCAATACCACTCCGACTCCAACGACAATGTTTCCCTTGGGTCTAGTTCTTGAAGCGCCGTCGAAGAACATCCGCCATATGCTATCGTGAGTAGTTGTATTCGAGTCGACGACCTCATCTGGGATCTCTTCATATATTCTGGATGACTCCGATCCTGGGTGGGCTGCCAAAAAGTCTGCCAGGGCTTGACCTTTGACAGCCTTCTGTGGGACGAAGATCATATGACAGTGGGACAGCAATATTGCCCATGTAGCGAGGCGAGAGCTGAGTGCCCCTGGTTTAGTCATGAGGACTCTGAGAGGGTTGACTCGTGAGATGACATGTATGGTTTGCCCTGTGACATAGTGCCGCGTCTTCTGAATGGCGAACACCAAGGCGAGGCATTCCTTCTCTACCGCGGTGTATCGGTGTTCTGGCCCAATCATTATTCGGCTGAGGTAGTATATGGCTTGTTCGTGTCCTGCATCGTTGTTTTGTGCCAACAGAGCACCAAGGGAGTGTTCCATTGCTCGTACGTAGAGCAGGAATGGTTTTCCAGCAACCGGGGCCACCAGGACTGGAGGATTTGACAAATATTCTTTGATGTTCTCGAAGGCACGCTGACATTCCTCGTCCCATACGAATGAGACGCCTTTTTTCAGAAGGTCGGTGAACGGTCGGCATCGCCCGGAGAGGTTAGAAATGAACCTCCTGATGTAAGCTAGCCTCCCTTGAAGGCCTCTGAGTTCGCAAAGATTTTTCGGGGGACCCATCTCCATAATTGCCTTCGTTTTCTCAGGGTCTACATGAATACCCTGGGCGATGATAATGAATCCCAAGAACTTTCCGCTGGATACGCCGAAGAAAGATTTCGTAGGATTCATTTTCAAATTGTGGGCTCGCATCAGGTCGAATACCGTCCTCAGGTCCTGCAGATGATCTCCCTTACAGCGACTCTTAACGACAATGTCATCGACATAGCATTCTACCGTCTTGTGCAAGTGCTCTCTGATGACGGTACTCATGGCTCGTTGATATGTGGCACCAGCATTCTTTAAACCGAAAGGCATGACTGTGTAACCGTATGTGCCGATCGGTATTCGGAATGATGTATGCTTTTCGTCGTCAGGAAACATCTTGATTTGGTTGTACCCCGAGAATCCATCCATGAATGACATACGTTCGAAGCCGCATGTGTTATTAATCATGATGTCTGTGATAGGTAGGGGGAATTCGTCTTTCGGACATGCCTCGTTCAGATTGCGGAAGTCGATGCAGATTCGAATCTTTCCATTCTTCTTGAGGACCGGAACTATGTTGGCGACCCAGTCGGGAAGTTGCTCCTCACGAATGAAGCCGCTGGCTATTAGTTTGTTGACTTCGGCTTCGATCGCATCCATGACGCCTGGGCGGAAGCGTCGTTGTTGCTGCTTGACTGGCTTTGCATCTGGCCGTATGTTGAGCTTGTGAAGAGCAATATCGGGATCTAACCACGGCATGTCTTCATAACTCCATGCAAACACATCAATATATTCTCTGACAAGTTCCAGCAGCGATTCTCGCTCTTCGTCTGTTAGGCTTTTACTGACGAAGATTGGCTTTGGAGAGGATTCGCTGCCGAGGTCGACCTGCATAACCTCATCTTCGGTAGGAGGTTCTCTCTGTTTGAACCGCTTTTCCCATTGTGCATCCAGCTGTTGGGCCCACGGCTCTAGCTCGAGGATTTTAGGAATGTCTTCGTCTTCTTCGTAAGCGTCGGTGAATGCCATATTGACTGACAGGACTTGTCTGAATATGTCTCCAATGCTGGTATCCGAATCGGAGGTCGGTGACCCGGTTGAATGTGACTGCCAGTCACACTCTTCATCCGAACTCTCAGGGGTCATCGTGGGAGTTACATACCCTAGTCCACATCGAGTTTTGCTATAGTAGTCCCGTGGCTTACCAGCCGGGACTGGTGGCTTCAAAGGTAGTCGTCGTCCGGTGCCGTAGTTCAAGCCTGGCGTAGTCTCCAGATCATATCCCTGTTTTTGCATGAGATATTTGGACTGGGGGCTATAAAGATACAGAGGCAGTCTCCTGGCATCTGACCCAAGATCGACTTCTTTTATGGTGAAGGGACACGAATCGTCCTTCCGGTCGAAGATGATTGGATGATCCTCTGCCTCGATTATGCGGTAAGCATCTTCTGCTGGAATAAGCTGGATTGCGGTGTGCACATTTGTCACCTGTGTGTGTAGGTGGGTGCCTATACCATGTTCCATAGCGTACATTGTACAAAGCTTATTAAGCTCGATGTAGTTCAAAGATAGCCCTTTATTGACGAAATAAGGTATCTTTTCTAGGGAGATTACATCATATGCGGAGGAAACATCAGTGTGGGCAGCTACATACTTGGCTAGCTCCGGTTCCTCTTCGGCAACCTCCTGTATAAATAAAGACTACGAGGACGACTTAGTCAACTTGATCGTCAGAGGTTCAACTGGTGGAGCAGAGCGTGGAGTTGTCGGCAGACTAGCAACCCCCAGCTTGGTACTCGATGCTGGGCGGGGAGTGGTTGGTTCGCTAGAAGTCCCAGGCCTTGCATCGGGGTGACGACTCTTCTTGGGAAGACGTATCATCATTGGCTTGTCAGAGGTATTGAGCTTCTTCCTTTGCGACTGGCCAATTTTTGGCAGCCTGATTGTCAGTGGCTCCGTTGTAGGTCTCGGCACTTGGCCCAACCTCGGCAGTCGGATTATCATCTGTTCTTCTTATGCCGAGAGACTGATCGCGTCCTTACGCAGAGTGGCCGTAAGGGGTGCGGACTTGCCTGGTTTGCGAGCCTGGAGGTGGATTTTAAGAGGTTCTTCTGATCCCATAGCTGTCTTGGTATGAGCTTGCACATCTTCTTTACCAAGGTGTTTCTTTGATTTTTCGTACAGGCAGGAGTCTGAGTAATAAGATTCGACCCCCTTGAAGGGATCGATATCAGCAAATTCTGTCCTCACGAAGCCATGCTTATCAACATATTTGAAGCATTGGTGCAGCATGGAAGGCACGATCATGTAATCGTGTATCCAAGGGCGCCCTAAAATGATGTTGTAAGAAGTGTCGGCATCTATGACGTAGCAGGTGACTTTTGATTGGAGATCGCCAATCTGACACTTCAGACGAATCTTCCCAATTGGGTAGCTCCTGTCCGAATTGAAACCGATGATGGCGGTGCTTGTAGGCGTCAGGCGATGCATCGGAATACGAAGATGATGTAGCAGACCCTTCGGAATGATGCTTATGGAAGACCCAGGATCAATGTGCATCCGGTCCACCTTTACGTCGCCGATGTATCCGGTGTAGTATAATGGGCGATCGTGTAGGTTGGTCTTGATGAGCATGTCCTGCGGAGTAAAGACGATCTTGGGCATCGCTCCCGTACACGCACTGTCTTGAAGATCTGCAGGTTGATTTTCTCCCGTGAGGTTGACCTGAGCCAAGTATGCATCGGCATTTTGGAGTGCATCGCTCAAAGCTGTACGGACATCCTTCGAGAGCCTCAGGAGTTCATATAAGGACAATTTGGCCGGTGTATTGGCCAATTGTGCCAAGATGTCGAAGTTGTAGGGCCTCTTCAGCCCCTAAGGTGTCTCTTTTCGGAGGGATTTGCCGAAGCGAGTCTCCTTCGGCCTAGGCTTGTCAGTCGTCGGAGGCTGAGGAGGCCCTGGAGTGTCAGTGGTAGTTGGCGGATGACCATCAGTCGAGTTCTAAACCACAGGTTAGGATTGTGCTCCAGATCGAGTAACGACGGCCGTGACTTCTTCCACATTTGCCGAGACGGTGTGACAGGATCTGACTTTTCCACTTCTCTTCTTGTGAATGGGAGGCGTCATGGATTGAGTCACCTCATGGACTAGGTCTGGATGGACCTACATGATTTCCCCTCGTGATGTGGTGAGGGGTATTAAACCAGCAGCTTGATCCCGAGCAGGCGAAAGATTAGCAATTTCTATCGTCGCCAGAGGGATGGGTATGACACCGTCTTGAGTCTCCGTTGGAGGGAAGCTGCCGAATTGTACGGACACCATATTGGCTGCTACGGTTACCTCCTCGTAATCGATAGCCAGAGCGTTTGAATCGATGAGGTTTTGGATATATCGTTTTAGTTGGTAGCAGTCATGTGTAGCATGGTGGACGTAGCGGTGGTAATGGCAGAACTTTGGGTTCTCCAAATCTGCTGGCCGAGGTTTCCGTCTTGGTGGAGGAAGCTGAATTCTGTCTCCTTGTATGAGCATGTCCAAGATAGGCTTGACGTGGCCGTCTTCGAAAGAGTAAGTGACTTGCGTCCATTGTTTTTTTGTCGGTTATGACTCAGGTTTTTGGGTTGTATCTGTCACCATAGCCTGCTTCCCCTTATTGTCTCGATTGTTGGAGGGGCTACTCCCATTGTCGTTGTTGGTGTTGGGACGCTTGCCCTTGTTCTCTCTCTCCGAGATGTGCAACCCCAGTTGGCGAGCCTTCTTCAACCGTTCTTCGGCACTTGTGGCACTGATGATAAATGCTTTCCAGTCCTTGAATTGACTCTCGCCCATCCAGAGACTGATTGTTGGGAGCAATCTCTTTTGGCAAATTTTAATCAAGGAGGAATCCGGATTACCAGATGGTAACTTCATTGCGGTTTGACGAAACCGCTCAATATAATTCCTCGTCAGCTCTTTCTCTCCTTGGACGACATCCATGAGGGTAGACATTGTGACGTCCTGTTCTACCTCGTAGAATCTCTCTAGGAACAAGCGCTTGAAGCCAGCGAAGGAGTGGATGCAGTTGTCTGGCAGGTTGCGGTACCAGTCGAAGACGAATCCTTCCAATACCCCAATAAATAATCGTGTGAGGATAGCGTCATCATGGGGCAGATGGTCGGTGGTGACCTCGAAGTAAGTGATGTACCGACTTGCTGAGGTCTTGCCATCATACGGGTTGATATTGAACGGCTTATATCTTGGTGGGAATGGAACATCCCTCCATTCAGCAGGATATGGTTGCCGCATTCTGAGGTCTTGAGAGTTTTCTCGGGCGTGGAACATGGCTCGGAGCTTCTGAACCTCTCTTCTTACTTCTCGGGCCTCATCTGTCGCGGTAGGGGCCGTTATTTTGGGAGGATTATTGCATGGGTTCGGTGCCGCTGAATTTGAATCTATATTGATTGCGGGACCCACACTTGTTTGGCCAGGTGTTGCTCCTTGCAGAGTAGGAAGAGCCGCTTTGATCTCGTCTACAGACTTGACCAAGGCGTGCAGTATGGCCTCCAAAGTGTCGATGCGTTGGCGATCACTGGAACCACCTTGATTGCTGTCCGTCATGAACACCGTCCTTTCATGAGGAGTGACGGAAGGAACGGCGGAGGATGTGCCCTCCGAGTCATACCCATACACCGAGAAGTCATCGGGGTAGGTAGGAATGTTCTCTTCGGGTTCGGACTCGGAGGGAATAGTACCCCCAGCTTCAGAGTTTGCTTCATCTTGAGAGTCATGGATGTCCTCGGGGACATCAGCATCTGTTGTACCTGATGGGAGAGTTGTTTCTTCGGGCTCGTCTCCTTGAAACATCGGATTGTCGTAGATGTTCGGAGGAGTGCTACCCCCAGTTCCTACGACCCCCAATGATGTGGATGATGAATCTCCTATTGTAGCAGATTTCGTCTTTGAACGGCTGTGTTGGAATACTCCGGTGGAGGACGACCGTTTAGACGACAGTTTCTTAGCTATAGTGGTTCATATCTTCGGGCTGGAGATGCTTGTCTTCTTCCCTCTTCCTTCGGCGGGGACTTTTTGAGTGGAATTGCAGGAGACAACAGGAGGTGCCTCGTCCTCCGAGCTCGGATGCTGTAGTCTTTGGAAGACGGACGGCCGGTCTTCTGTCTCTGCCGCGTTGTTGCAACAGCAGTTGACGATGATCTGGGTGCAGTGACGTCCATGTGAGGACTCTTTGCACACTGGGGCCCCTTCTCTTTCCTTGCGTTTGTGGAGGATAGCCTCACGCAGGTCAGAGGAACCACTTTGTCCGTTTGCCGTTGGGGGCTGGACTCAAACGGTTCTATACAACTTCCCATCAGAGACGCACGTGATAATCAGTGGGACGCCTCGATAGTCAGAGGTTGGGGTAGCTGACTGGGCTTGATGAGCCCGCGCTGTCCTAGACTTCTTCTTCTTAGCACTTGCGGGTGCGTAATAGGAAAAGTCCAAGTTGAATACCACAGAGTCTGAATTATCATCCAGAGAACCATCAGGGTCAGGACCGTATGAGAGACGGTCGAAGACTAATCTAGAGAAGCATGGAACGGACGCTATGCGGCTAGGATTGGAAACTGTGCAGGCTGTCTGCATGCGGTTGTCTTCTGCTGTCAGATGAGTTGTTCTTGTGCGACTAGGAGTCACGACCGTGCAGGCTGGCCGCATGCGGTTTACAATAGTGGCCGCATGGGTTTTCTGCAAGCGGTTGTCTTCAGTAACCGCATGAGTTTCATCCATGCGGTTGGCAACTGTAGCCGCATAAGCTATGCAACTGACAGATGAGGCCGCATAAGTTTTCTTCATACGGCTGGCGGATGCAGCCATATGAGCTTTCTCCATGCAGCTAGTACCCTTATGCGGCTCGGATCGCATAGAGTTCCTCTTTGCCCCTGCAAGTCCAGCATCATAGTATTTTCTTCTGCCGGACTTGGGGACAGCAGAGTTGTCTACGGTCTGAAGTGGGGCCGCAGGAGAGTCTTCTTCGCCATCTTGGGCAATAAAGAGTATCCCATCGAAGGATTGGGGAGGAGAAAATGATTTTGGCCTCCACTCTTTGCGAGCCTTCGTCGTGCGGGTGCGCTTCTGGATCGGGCCAGCGCTTCCTTCGGAGAGCATCTCTTCAAACGCCTATTGGTCGAAGCGGACGACCATCTTCTGTTGTGTGGAGCCAAGTTTGGCTGCATCTGATTGCGTCACCAACTCCTCAGCCGTGGAGAAGTTTGTCCCCAGCAGAGTCGCCATCGTGTTTGCCATAAAATATAAAAGAGCAGAACAATTATCGGAGGACTGGACTTTTACTTCACGTTACAAACTCGCTTGTACAAAGAAAGCCTAGGGACGAAAACCTAGGTACAGCAATCTAAGTACAATTGTTTATTTTTGATTCTGGGGGGTGACGGTAGAGGCTCGGGAAAGCGACGGCAGCTCTGCCTTACTCCTTGGACGATCGGACGTAGCCTTGGCTCATGTGACGAGATGCTTGGCGTTGACGAAGAAATGCCCTTCTTGCTCTCCTCGTATTGCTCTTCTAGCTTTTCTCTCTCTGTGTATTTTTTTTCTCTGATTATTGGGAGAAGCACTCTTTTTTTTGCAAGGAAATGGCACCTTGCTATTTATAATAGTGGGGGGCATCATTAGGGTTTGCACTGATTGCCCATTCTCAAAGTGGCGACGGCCTGGTGATTGATCAATCTGGGCCATTAGTCTTGAGTGTGAAGGATCTGGACCATTAATGTGGATTATGCCAAATCCCATCAACAATAAATGTTGATTGCAATAAATCTCCATCATGATGATTTGCCGATGTTCGCAAATCCAAATGAATCAATTTAATTCATTCTCTTGCCACGTGTCCTAAATTATTGGGATCTGACCCAAAATTTGATTATCTTTAGGACACGTGTCCTGTCATCATTATTGAGTCGTATGAGGAGTGTTCATATTTGGGCCGCATGAAGGTCGTCATGACCGAGCCGCATGAAAGATTTCATGACCGAGCCGCATGAATAGTCTCTATACTCGAACCGCATGAAAGTTGTCATGACCGAGCCGCATGAATATGTTCATGACCGAGCCGCATGGGGGTCTTCATGGCCGAGCCGCAAGAGAGTCTTCATGGCCGAGCCGTATGGGTGTCTTCATGGCTGAGCCGTATGGATCTCTCTATTTTGGCCGCATGGACTTGTTTAGTCTGGCCGCATAGATTTGCCTCGAAGTTTGGTGGACAGTGCCACATTTGTGAAGGTTTTCCTCATTTCCTAGGAAGATAGTGCTTCCTTTGTGTCCGTCATTATGACAACTTTATGTCAGGGCTGACAGCCGTCAGAGCTGTCAGCCGTCAGAGCATTAAATGCGTCTAGACGTTGGGCATAGCTGTTCTGACGTCCACGTGGCCTCTTTCTCGGCCGCATAGAGTTTACTTGAGCTGCTTGTATGTTTGAGCCGCATGAGACTTCCGAGCCGCATGAGACTCTTTGGCCGCATGGATCATTCTTCTCTTCTTTTTCATGCTTCTACAACGACTGCATGACATTATCTAAAGTATACATCGCATTCCAGTGTGGAAGACTAGAATAATTAAAAGACACCATTTTATTGATAAAATATAAAATTTTGTCCCGAAGGATTACATCATCAAGGCATAGAGCGTTATTATTGGCTGATATATACTCCTCCAGTTCTTCGTCAGTCAGCACTGGAGTAGCTTTGGGCAGTTAAGGAGAGTCCATCGGGAGCTTGACCTGTGTTGGCTCTTGGGTCTGTGCTGATAAAGACGCTAGGGCATTTTTTTGTGGCCTGGTGGTGACGGGTGCCGACGATTGAGGAGGTTTGCCTTTAAGTCGCACCTTGAGGGGTGCCTCAGTTGTTGTCCCGGCGGCTGGTGCCTTTTCCCGTAGTTTGGCTACGAGGGGAGCCACCACTTGAGGATGTTTGCCCTTAAGTTGTACCTTCAAGAGGGCTTCAGTGGATGATCCATCCAGGGAAGCTGGTGCCTTTCCGCGAAGTTTAGCCACCATAGAAGGCGGTGTTTGAGGTGGCTTCCCTTTGAGTCACACTTTCAGGAGAGCCTCGATTATCATTTCTGCCTCCAAATCAGCTTCGGCTTCAGCTTCATTGTCAGCGTCATTGGCTTTATCTTCGAGATGAATTGACTTGTATAGGTTCGTGTCAATGAAGAAGGCTTCAATCCCTCTGAAGGGATCGACATCAACGAACTTCGATCGGATGACGCCGTTGGTGGATACATACTTCATACATTGATGGAGAGTGGATGGTACAACAATATACTCGTATAGCCACGGACGCCCTAACAGGATGTTGTAGTTGACATCTGTATCCACAACATAGCAAGTCACCTCAGTCTGGAGATCACCGATATAACATTTGAGCCGAATCTTCCCCAGCGGCTCACTTTTGTTGGCATTGATGCCACTGACTGTAGTGTGAGACGCCATCAGACGATGCATCGAGATCCCCATTGTCTGGAGTAGAGTTCAGGAGATTACTGAGAGAAGATCCAGGGTCGATCTGTATTTGTTCCACCTTGATGGCACCGACATGCCCTATGTAATACAACGGTCTGTTGTGCTTGCTGTTCTTGAGCAGCATGTCATGTTGAGTGAATGTGATGTTGGAGATGATTTCCCCTACACTATGATAGTATGGACAAATTGTTTGATCGTCTTCAGGCTGCTTGACCAGGCTGATGAAAGACTCGGCGTCCTTCAGGGCTTCGCAGAGAGCCTTCCAAGTGTCTTTGGATAGACGGAGGAGTTCGAACAGGGACAGCGGAGCTGGGGTACTGGAAAGTTGTGCCAGTATGTCGAAGTTGTGGGGTTTGGTTAACCCCGAAGCATTGTCTCTTCGTAGAGGCCTATCGATGCGAGCCTCTTTCTGCTTCTGTTTGTCTGCTACTGGAGGTTGGGAAGGACCCTCTCCTAGAGCAGCTGAGGAGGTGACGCGAGGTGCCACTTTGACATGGGCCTCTATGGTTAAACGTTTTGCTGTGAACGCGTTTGCACAGGAGGTGCCTCCTTAGGGGAGGTAGTCACCATTCGGCAAGACTTGATCTTCTTACCTTTGGCCTTGGAGGTAGAACGTACCCCTGGCTTAGTAAGTTCCGGAGCGAGATCTGGATAAACCCACATGATCGCACCCCGAGGTGTGGTGAGTGGAATCAGTCCACTCACGTTGTCACGAGCTGGCGGAAGGTTGACCACCTCTATTATCACCTTCGGGATGGGGACAATACTATCTCAAAATGTGGTAGGCGGCAAGGTGCCAAACTGGAGCGACAATATGTTGGCCGCGACTGTCTACTCCTCGTAATTAACTGAGATGACATTCGCATTGGTCATGCGTTGTATGTAGTCTTTGAGGATGTAGCAGTCTTGAGTTAGATGTCCAACGAACCGATGGTAGTGACAGTACCTCGGGCCACCGACTCTGCCCACCTCGTCAGGACGCTTTGGATCAGGCAACTTAATTTTGTCGCTCTGTTCTGCATCTCGAAGATTTGTAAGGTATCCTCATCATTGAAGGAGTAGACCATCTTTGGTCTCGATGCAGGTGGAGGCTTCTGAGCGGGGCCCTGCGTACTTTTTGAAGCATTGACAGTCAATGCATGATTCCCTTTTTCTTCACCCCCACTGTTGCTGGTAGCAGGCCGCCTCCCTTTGTCGTCGAATGCGGGGAAGTTAACCCCCAGAAGGCGAGCATTACGTGCCTTCTTTTCAGCGACCTCGACTTCGATAATCAATGAACTCCAATCGGGATGCAGAGCGGAGTTGAGCCAGAGTTTGATCGCAAGGATCATGTTCATGCTGCAGGAGTCAATGAGTGCAAGTTCTGGCATACCCGTGTAACCTTAGGCACGCTTGTCAGAAACGCTCGATGAAGGTTCGAACAGTTTCTTTCTCTGTCTGACGGACTTCTATGAGAGACGACATGGTCATGTCTTTTCCACCATCGTAGAACCGATCGAAGAAGAGGCGTGTCAAGTCATCAAAGGATGATATAGAGTTGTCAGGGGGACTGTAGTACCAGTCGTAGGTGACTCCTTTTAATGCTCCAACAAACAGGCTTATGAGTCGGACGTCTTCCTTCAGGAGATGCCCCGTATGAGACTGGAAGTATGTCAGGTACCGGCGAGGAGAATCCTTTTCGTCGTATGGCATTAGTGTTTGTGGTTTATACTTGGGAGGATAGTCCACCTTGTTCCACTCGAAGGGGTAAGGTTGCAGGATTCCCATCTTCTGATGCTTTTCCTACCCATTTGGAGCCTCGAAGCGCTCATGTAGGTCTCTAATTATCTCGACCAGATCTTCTGTAGAGCTGGGAGCAGGTAAAGGTGGTAGAGCCTGAAGTTGGATATTGGAAGGAGCCGATGTCCAGGGTACGACGTGATGATCTGCACCCGAAGATATCCGTTGAGTGGGTATACTTGATTCCCTATTGGCCCCTAGATCAGGACTAGTGAAGACAAGCGCCCTTGCATTTTACGACCCGTACCCGCTTTTCGGACGTGAGCTCGTGAGCAAGCCAGCTACGTATCAAGCAGACTCTAGCCCGACTCGAATATGTAAATACTGTCAAGGCTATGGTATACTGCCAAATCATGGCAATGCAATCTATATCTCAATCCACAATAAGTGTACGAAACACGAATGAACACTATGGGTCGTAGTCTGTAGCCCACTAGCATAAATGTTCGGTAAGACTCCAAAGAATATAATCAGGAGTCTACAAATGGAATCAATAAATAGAATATCTCATGATAATGAAAGGAAGGCACAAGCTGGATAATAAACGTGGTATCAATACCTGAATCTCGCAAGCAATATCATAATTAGCTGAAATCCACAAGTGTCATAATCGTTCGCCAACTAGAATTGCTAACTAACTCCACGTAATCGCTAACCTGAAGAGATCATCAGGTCCTTAGGGGACTTAGCAAGATACATAAAAATATGCCTATCTAGTAGCTTAATCATG